>JXCR01137554.1:43833-67371 GCA_002079205.1 Phalaenopsis hybrid cultivar | reverse complement strand
TTTTTTTTTCATATTTTAATATTTTACAATGATAAAATATTGAGTCAAGTACATCAACAATGCTCTTAAGCTGAAGATTTACGAATGATTGAACATATGAATGTGAATATCAAAATAATTTTTAAATAATACTTCCCTCAAGTAGTACTCAGCCATTTCTCTTTTATTTATAACTTTAAACAAATCATGAACTTGGATAGAACTCACCTTTATCAGAAATTCTTTCATCTTTGTGGGTATATCCATCTAGACTTGTCAACCAGCCTCTACTAAATTGTCGTCTGTTCTGGCTCTTGGCACTAAAATCATGTATTCCTGCCCTATAGATATTCTCCTCTATGTGCATTCATATACTGCACAGGTCGTAACACTGTTGTTGCTACCAATGTTTCATTCACTAATGCCGCTACCCTACTGCCCTCACAACCACCTCCAATCCAACCCCTACCTGTTGTCCAGCCACCATCCACCAACCTCATCCTCGCACTATGGCGTATTTTTATGTTTGTTGTCATCTATTTCCTATTTTGGAAAGTCGTCATTGTAACCTATTTGAATTGCAGCAATAATATTATTGTTTCGATTATGGCTTGGGTTAACTCCGATATCAATAGCTCTAGTGGCAGATAATATTGGAGAGTCGTCTTTAGATGGTCCAGTCACATTAAACATCGACGCTCTAATGAGCCAGTTAGGAAAGATGTTTTATATTTGAATTGTATTAAGAAAGGTAGGGACAAGTCAAAAATAGACTCGGGCATGTAAAAAATGATTTTAATTTATTAGAATTAATGAAAATATGGAACTTAATAGGACACAATGGAGAAAAAGAATTCATGTAGCTGACCCTACTTAATCGGATAAAGGATTGTTGCTTTTTTTTATTATTATTGTTATTTTGCAGCATTCTCAAACTATATAATTGAATTTTTAGTATATTAATCGGAACACATGCAGACTAATTTACTGTGTATGTCTTTTGATATACGATACTTCTGAATTCATTTTTTTATACTTTTACATATGCAGCATTCTCAGATGCTTCAATTTAAGAATTTAGGGTTATTGTTGCAGTATATGTGAGTATTTCTTAATGTGCATGCTTTTCAAAGCGAGACAATTTAAGCTTAATTTATGTTAAGTCCTATACATTTATCTTAGATGCTAAAATATTCTTCAAAGCATACAAGAATTTTTGTTCATGAGCAAGCTTTATTGAGCGAGATAATTTGAGTTAAATTTATTTTAAATCTCCACAACATTTTTGGACATCAGTAATTGGAACACATGCAATTGTCTGATTTTAATGATATGTGCATGTATCGAGATGCANTTGCATCAAGTTGTCTTCCATGCAAATATAACCAGCTACACTATGATTATAGGAGGAGAATGCAACAGAAAAGGATGATTGATTACATAAATTCAGTAAAGCTCGGAGCTTCAAGCATGCGTGTATTGCCAAAAAATTTATTACAAAACAGAAAAATATTTAAACCATTTAAATTATTGTTGAAGGTTATGAGGGAGAAATGATAAGCTTGGGTAACAGCACGTTCAAAATGATTTGCGTAGAATAAATTTAAGGAAAATTTACATACATACCACTCAATTCCTATGTATTTACATATCTAACTCCTAAACTTCATTTATTGCATGCATGTTACCTTATCTATGCATGAAAGGGTGTATTTCACCTTTTTTTTAGTTAAAAAGGTGGTATTTTTTATGTGAGATGAAAGATTTGAATGGTAAAAGTGCAAAAAGTAAATTTAAGATGTTAGATATGTAAATCCATAAGAATTGGGTGGTCTAACTAATATCTCAAGCAGTATGCAAGAAAAATGAATGTAAAATGAAAATTCACGAAGCCGAACTCAATTGGGATAAGAAATTTAATGATGGTGGTGATGAAGATGAAGATCAAAAGAGTTTAATGAACTATTTTTGAAGGCCTTAAATAAGTACAGCATAGTTGTTCAGACATAACTCACCGTGACATACCCACCAGTTGAAGACCACGGTTCTGATGTCCATGTGTTAGTCTCCCAGAGATAGAATGTTCCATCACTGGTAGTCAACAATGAAATTGAAATACACAACCAAATTATTCTACACAAAAATTTCATCATAAAGTAGCATAAAAAATTAAGGAAATGTTGCACATACCTCATTGTAGTTAGGAGATAATCTCCAGTTGGTGACCACTTTAAAATAGATACAGCCCCCAATCCTCGTCGTATTGGTGTTCCTGCACCTAAAGATTAAAATTGGATTTTTCAAAATCAGGAAACAAGCACAGAAAAAATAAATGAAAATAATATGAAACAAGGGTAAGGGAATTCATAAATGAAGTTAGGGTGATGCACAACTGTTAACATTACACAAATTTTTGGTTTGCATCTATTAAATCTTAATTAACACCCTTATATCATTTCTTTAATGTTAGAAGTTATATTAGGAAATAATTTATTCTTGTGAGAAGTTATGAGAAATAAATTATTTCCTTAGATCAAGGAGTTATTTCTTTTCCTATTTTATATTTATTTTATTGGATTAAGAACTATGTCTTTTCCTATTTTAGGCTTTCCTATTTTATGTTAATTCATTTATCTTCTAATAATTAATATGAATTGATTATTAGAGATATTAGGTGATATATCTTTTCTTTCATGTTATTTTCTTTTTATTGACTTTCCTATTCTATGATTCATGTAAGGGTTATTTATAACCCCTTTCATATCAATAAAATAGTCTTGTTTTATTCCGCATTATTCTGAAATTCAACATGGTATCAGAGCCAAATTCACTACCGTAGCCTCTGATCCTCCCTCCAAAGCCGCGGGACTCCCTTCCTGCCATCTTTTCTGTGGGAAGGGAGGGGCATTGTCTCTCCCCTCTCTCAAACATTCTTCGCTCAGTCTTCAGGTTCTCCTCAGAGATGGAGGCGACGAACTACTAAAGAAAAAGTATTCTAGTCGTTAATAAGGGAAGCGGCGCTATCTGAGATGGAGGGAGCAGAAGGTGGGAGGACCGAGTAGTGACCTCTTGGTTGTGATTTTCTCACGGATCGAAGTAGCAAATCTTATAGTTGGTTTGTCATATGTGTGCTCAGTGTGGCGGTACGTTGCGTGGGATCCATTTTGCTGGCGTGTGCTCAACTTCGGAAGTAGGAATGATATTTCTCACCTTCTCAGTTGTCGGCACGATGAAGTCGTCTACTTCGTCGATCTGTTCGATTCTGCCATCATCCGAAGTGAAGAGATTGAAAAACAACGTAAACTTGGAGAGAAAATTCGTTCCTTCTTACTGATGCAATATCCGGTACATTTACATATAGGAATCCCACCTCCTAGATAAGGAAAATAACTAAATAGGTTACAATTATTTCCTATTACATTACAAGGCTAATTAAGCATGATTTGTACAGCTACCAAATAATATATAGAAGGAAGGATAAAAAATTGTGTATAAGAGGAAAGACAATAAATTTTGTAATTCAAATCAGATCTTTCAGCACTCCTCTTCAAGTTGGCATGAATATATCTTTAGAGACAGCTTGCACACTAAACCATCGAACTGTTTTCTGTGAAGACATTTTGTTAGAATATCTATTGCTTGGTAGTTAGAAGGAACATGCACCATGCAAATATCTCCTCTGTCAATTTTTTTTTTTTTTTTGATGAAGTGCTTGTCTATCTCCACGTGTTTTGTACTATCATGAAGGGCAGGATTGTGGGTGATGGCGATGACAAACTTATTATCACAGTACACTTTTATTGGTGGTGGACTATGAATTTTAACTGCTTGAGAATTCTTCTAATCCAGAGAACTTCACATATCCCATAAGCCACAGATCTGAATTCAGCTTCAGCACTGCTTCTTGCCACGACACTTTGCTTCTTACTCCTCTAGGTTACTAAGTTTCCTCCTAGAAAAGTGCAGTACCTTGAGGTTGACCTTCTATCTAAAACACTCCCAACCCAATCTGGATATGTAAATGTTCTATCTGTAAGTGTTCATTTTTCTTGAATAGTAGTCCTCTTCTGGGCATTCCTTTCAGATACCTAAGTATCAGATACACAGTCTCCAAGTGATGAGTATTTGGAGAGTGCATAAACTGACTTACCATGCTTACAGCAAAGGCTGTATCAGGACGAGTGTGTGACATATAGATTAGTCTCTGATATTGTTCTTTATTAGCATTATCTATTCTATTTGTCACTTGTAACATTTTCTTTGGTTCAATCGAGGTTTCTGCTGATTTGCACCCGAGCATTCCGGTTTCACTGAGTAAGTCGAATACATACTTTTGCTGATTAATAAAGATCCCCTCCTTAGATCTGGCAAACTCAATACCGAGAAAGTACTTTATAGCTCCCCGATTTTTAATCTCGAATTCTATGGCCAATCTTTCTTTCAATGTCTCAATTTTCCTAGCATCATTTCCTGTAAGGATAATATCATCGACATAGACAATGAGTATAGCGAGTTTACCAGTTTCTGAATGTTTGTAGAACATAGTATGATCAGTTTAACTCTGAGTGTATCCATATTTTGTAATCATCTTTCCAAATCTCACAAACCAAGCGCGAGGAGATTGTTTGAGCCCATACAAGAATTTTTTCAATCTACACACCTTGTCTTCTCAAAACTTCTTCTCAATCCTGGTGGAAGATCCATGAATACCTCCTCTAATTCATCATTTAGAAAAGCGTTTTAACGTCGAGCTGATGTAAGGGTCAATCACGGTTTGCTACTATGGACAGTAGAACACGAATAGAATTGATCTTGGCTACCGGAGCGAATGTCTTCTGATAGTCAATTTCGTGAGTTTGAGTGAATCATTTCGCTACTAATCTCACTTTGTATCTTTCGACACTCCCATCAGCTTTGACTTTAGTAGTGAAAACCCATCTACACCTAACAGTAAACTTATCTCTTGGTAGAGTGACAACTTCTCAGGTTTCATTTTTCAAAAGAGCATCCATCTCTTCCTTCACTGTTATTCTCCAATTTGAATTACTGAGAGCTTCCTGTATCGTTCTGGGTTCAGACAGATTAGAAATTTTTGACAAAAAAACTTGATGTTTGTGTGAGATTTTTTTGTAGGATAGGTATTTCAAAATGGAATGTTTGGTAGTACAAGAAAGTGTTCCTTTTCAAAAGGCTAAAGAAAGATCTATATTCATAACCTCTGAATCTTGAGTTTCTGTTGGTGAAAAAATAAGATCATGATTGGAAATTACCTGTGTTTCTTGAGGATAATCATTCGATTCTTCAGATTGGGAGGGAGCTAAAGATTCAATTTGGACATTTTTCCTTTTATGGAGCCTCTTCCTGAGGTTATGTTGTTATATTATGCAATATTTCTCCCCCTGTATTAGACAAGATAATTTCATGTGTCTCTTGACTAGGTTTCTCCTAGGTTTTATTATTTTCAACAACTATTTCTAGTTCTTTGTTTTCAAGGACTTCAGGTGTACTTAGTGTTAGAACAACTCTCGGTAATGAATTAGAAACTTGCCAAAAATCATCTTCTTCATCTATATTATACTCCCCCTGAAGTGAATTTTTGTGAAAGAAGAGAATTTTTTCCATGAAGATCACATCCATACTAATGTAAGTTTTTTTGGTGACAGGATTAAAGCATTTGTAAACCTTTTTGTTTGAAGTATATCTAAGGAAAATGCATTTTTCAGATTTTGGATCCAATTTTGATCAAAATTTATTCGGAATACAAACGAAACATGTGCATCCAAAGATTTTTAAAGGAATATTTGAAGACATTCGTAGAATTGAAAAACTATTTTTCAGTTTGTTTAGAGGAGTTGTATATTGTAAAACTCGATTTGGCATTCGTTGTATTAAATAAGATGCTGTTAAAACAGCGTCTCACCATAAATATTTAGGAACGTTCATTGAAAACATAATAGGCCGAGCAATCTCAAGTAAATTTCTACTTTTTCTTTCAGCAATTACATTTTGTTGTGGAGTGTCACAACAAGTGGATTGATGAATTATGTTTTTGTTTATTAAAAACTGTCCTAAACATTCATTAAAGTATTTAGTTCCATTATCAGTTATAAGGATGCATATTCTAATTTCAAATTGAGTTTCAATCATGTTGTAAAAATCTTTAAAAAGTTTTTCAATTTCTGATTTTTTGCTTATAAGATAAACCCAATATATTCTAATGTGATCGTCAATAAAAGTCACAAATTCCATTTTTTCATATCATTTTTGACTTTTGAAGGTCCCCAAACATCACTATGGATCATGAAAAAAAGTTTTGAAGAATAGTAAGGTTTTGGAGCAAAATTTATGCGATGAGTTTTTGTCAAATAACATGTTTCACATTGAACTAAAGCACAATTAACACCCTTAAACAAATTAGGAAACAAATCTCTTAAAAAAAGAAAAACTTGGATAGCCTAGTATAAAATGTAATTCCATTATTTTTTCTAATGTAGGGTTTGAACTTATACTGTTATAAGCTTGAACTATTTTTTTACTAAAATCAGTATCCTCAAAGTAGTAAAGTCATCCTATCTTTTTAGTTCTCTCAATCATCATCCCCGACTTATGATCCTGAAAAACACAAGAAGATTCACAGAAAATTACAAGGCAGTTAGAATCCTTTAAAAATTTGCTGACGGATAAAAGGTTACATTTGAATTTTGGAACATGGAGTACAGATTTAAGACCTATACTTTTGGACAGGTTAATGTTTCATTTTCCAGCAATGGAAGAAAAACTACCGTCAGTAATACGAACATTTTCACGGTCAGAACATGGGATGTATGAATCAAAAAAATTGTGTAAATTTGGCATATGATCAGAAGCTCCCGAATAAATAATCCAAGGGTTTAGTTTTCTATCTGCATGTACCATCTAACAATTTGGAGTACCAGTAGCCAGACTAGAGTTTAGCAGATTCAGGAGTTGATTGATTTGTTCTTTGTTAAATGGGCTGGTTTGTTCAGCAGCAGCATTTGCAGTAGGTGTCTTGCGTTTGTTTCTTGGCTTCCAATTTGCATGTTTACCGTGGAGGTACCAGCAGGTTTCTCTAGTGTGTCGTCGTCTATTGCAATGATCACACCACACCTGGGGTTTCTCCTCATTCATCTATGAATATGGAACAGTCCACTTGTTGATATGAACCTCAGAATGGAATGTCGAGGTCTCAGGTATGTTGGTAGGAGTGAATTTCTTGTTGAGCATCACTCCTCTTCAAGTTTATTCGCGGCGGACTTCTGAGAAAGCCTCATGGATTGAAGGCATGGGACTTCACCCAATAATTCTGCCCCTAACCCCGTCAAACTCCTCATTAAGTCCAGCAAGAACTTTAAAAATTCTATTTGGATCAACAATGGTCTTATACCTACTAGCATCATCAAGACACTTCCACACTTGATCATTAAACAGGTCTAGGTTTTGCCATATTCTCTTCAAGGAATTAAAATATTTTGTGACAGAGTCATTATCTTGACAAATATCACCAAGTTTCAGGGAAAGTTCATAAACCTGAGATTAGTTACCCATATACGAATATATTTAGGCCACATCCTCCCAGAGTTCTTTGGCAGTAGAGTAAAACATGTAGTTTGCATCTATCTCTTTTTTCATACAGTTCACCAACTATGTCATTATCATGAAATTTTCTGCATCCCAGGTTGCGTGGGATGGATCTGTAGTGGCTAGCTCACGGACTTCCCCTGTTAGATTGTCTATCTTCCCTCTTCCTCTAATGTACATCCTAACCAATTGTGACCAGCGTATAAAATTATCACCATTGAGACGGATTGTGGTGATCTGGGCTGGATGATTTTCGGTGGTTATAGAGGAGGGTGGTGCGGACGCAGATGACAGGGTGGAAGGCTGAGTAGAGGTGATAGAATCATTTGTATTTTCAGACATGATAGAAGGAAGAGATTGTTCGGCTTGGCAGGTGGAGATGGAGTTCCAGTGGTTGCGCAGGAAGAGGAAAAAGAAGAAGACTTCGCAAGTGGCGGTCACAGGTTTCTCGAATTTCGGAATAGGGGAAGGTTAGTGGTTTCATGAATTGTGAATTTGTGTGCAGCGAAGCAAATTAGAGCAGCGGCGACGAAACAGAAAGCTACAGCTTTTGCAATTCAGAGCAGCGGCGACGGCTTTTGCAATATTTTGGGATTTGGAAGGAAGAAGACTAAGGTTTTTCGGATTTTTTATTCTCGCTCTGATACCATGAAAAACAGCGTAAACTTGGAAAGAAAATTCGTTCCTTCTTACTGACCCAAGTCCCAGTACCTTTACATATAAGAATCTCACCTCCTAGATAAGGAAAATAATTAAATAGGTTACAATTATTTCTTATTACATTACAAGGCTAATTAAGAATGTTTGTACAGCTACCAAATAATATATAAAATGAAGGATAATAAATTCTGTATAAGAGGAAAGACAATAAATTTTGTAATTCAAATCAGATCTTTCAACAGATAGCATCGGCTCTGTCTACTTCCCAATCTTTTCCGACGAGATAGATCTTGAAAATGTCACAAACAAGTGTCCAATGTTTCAATATTTCAACATGAAGAATCCTAATGTATCAGAAACTGAATTTTGCAAGGCCATCTGCAAAATTGAATTTCTCAAGGGAATAGTTGTGGATGAGAGCTTGATTTGCCATCAGATTCTTCAACATGTCAATAAATGTTGTGGTAATTTCATTGACTTGAAGGTTTTTTCTGATACAATGGATGAATCAATGACTTCTATCATTTGTGAATGCCTTCCACGACTTCAAAAACTTGAGAGCACTAAATGCTCAATGTCAAGAGGTGCCATCCTTACTCTGCTTGATGGGTTGAAGGAGCTTGAATACCTTGATGTCTTTGGTTATAATCCATATGGTTTGTTGGGTTACGGTACTCCTTATGGTTATGGAACTACTACCAATGGTGTCGGTATTGGAGTGTATGGCGGCTACCGGAACACGGGCCTATGGAAATCCTGGTGGACTTGGCGTTGATTATGTTAGCGGGCCTCCAAGTGCTTTGAGGAGTGCGTATATTTTTGTTTATTATGGTGCAAATGCAAGGAATGGAGTTGTTTTTGGACAAACATGTCAGTCTCCCAATGTTATAGCTAGAAGTATCCTGTTGCAAGCTCTACTCGCATCAGATACTTTTCAAGAGCTTTTGCCTAACACAGGCCCATCTTTGGAGCTTTTTTCCTGCAACAGGATCTCCAGAATCTTTTCTGCAAACAAATCCTTCTCCGAAGCATTTCCTGCAACAGGCCTCCTACAAAATTTTTCCTGCATCAAGCCTCCTCTGGAACTCTTCTTGTATCAGGCCCTCCTCCGAAACTTGTCCTGCATACCGAAATTCTTATTGCACCATGTCCTCCACCGAAATTCTTCCTGCACCATGTCCTCCACCGAAATTCTTCCTGTAGTAGGCCCTCCTCTGGAGATTTTCCCGCAGTAGGCTCTCCACCAAAGGCTTTTCCTGCATCAGACCCTCCTTTGGAGTTTTTCTAGCAGCAGGCTTTCCACCGGAATTCTTCATGCAGTAGGCCCTCCTCCAAAGACTTTTCCTGTATCAGGCTCTCCTTTGGAGCTTTTCCTGCAGAAGGTCCTCCACTGAAATTCTTCCTGCAGAAGGCCCTCCTCCAAACCCTTTTCCTACATCAGACCCTCCTACGAAGCTTTTACTACATTAGGCCCTCCTCTGGAGCTTTTTCTACATCAGGCCTTTTCCCGCAGCAAGGCCTACCTTCAGGACCTTTTTCCTTTTCCTTTTTCTCTGCAGTTTTTTCCGAAAGTGTCTACTTCCCAGCAAATTCTCATGCAGCATTGCCTATAGAATTCTTTCTTCTACCTACAGAAACTGCAGTCAAACACAATTACAGTTAACTAGAAGTCAACCATTTCCTATATATTGTCTACTTTCCTGGAAACTCTCATACCTTCTGTTTACCTACGGACACTGCATGAACTACAATCAAAGACCACCATCGTTCTCTGCCTCCCCTGTAAGCTCCCCTGAAACATTGTAAGAGTCTTCTACCTACCTACAGACACTGCAGAAACTGTCTGCAGTCAAAGGCAACAGCAGTACGAGATGAAGTCTTTAAGTTCTACTTCATGAGATCACCCTCACTCATTGTTTGATATTTTCAAATTCAAATTGAATATGGTTTTCAACCATTTTTCAACTTGAGGGGGAATGTTAGAAGTTATATTAGGAAATAATTTACTCCTGTGAGAAATTATGAGGAATAAATTATGTTTATAGATTAAAGAGTTATTTCCTTTCCTATTTTATATTTATTTCGTTGGATTAGAAATTATTTACTTTCCTATTTTATGCTTTCTTATCTTATGTTATTTCTTTTATCTTTTAATAATTAATATGAATTGATTATTGGAGATATTAGGTGATATATTTTTCATTTCATGTTATTTCTTTTTTATTGACTTTGCTATTTTAGGATCCATGTAAGGGTTATTTATACCCTCTTTCATGTCAAAAAAATAATCCCGCATTATTCCACATTATTTTAAATTTCAATATTTAAAAATTGTGTTTGATTAAATAAGCCATTTAGAACACGTCAACTGAAATCCTTATGACATGGCCTTAGTTAATTCAATGGGCATGGCATCATTTCCCATAAACCCAACCTGCCTGCACATACAAAGACATGTGAACAATCCAAAACTCCCCAACCTAATACTATCACGGAGCATTGGCCTGACTAATTCAAACAACACCAAAAAACTAATTCAGCTTATTTTATAAAATCACTGAATATGATGATGATGATGTGTTCCAAACAATGCTTGCACCAGAAGAGAGTTCTACACACAATGATCAATGAACCCAGACAAAGTTTGAACTGCTTTAAGCTAAGTTTCACGTGAGAAAACTGCAAGGCGCAAGTAAATAGTGTGGCCTCATAAAGAGGACATAATCAATTTCAAATCTGTTTTTGCAAGGGATAGAAATGAGAATATGCGAAAGAGTGAAACAAATAGTTTCTTACCTTGCTCCCAAAGCGGTTAAGCAAAAAAGTTGGCTTAAGCCATTTTAGTAATTGACAAATCTAACAACATAGCTAGGCCAAANAAGATGGAGTTCCTGCGGCTGCGCATGAAGAGGAAAAAGAAGAGTTCGCAAGTGGCGGTCACAGATTTCGAGAATTTTGGAATAGGGGAAGGTTAGTGGTTTCATGAATTGTGAATTTGTGTGCAAAAAAGCATATTAAAGCAGCGGCGACGAAACAGAAAGCTACTGCTTTTGCAATTCAGAGCAGCGGCGACGACTTTTGCAATATTTTGGGATTTGGAAGGAAGAAGACTAAGGTTTTCCGGGATTTTTATTCTCGCTCTGATACTATGAAAAACAGCGTAAACTTGGAGAGAAAATTTGTTCCTTCTTACTGACCCAAGACCCGGTACCTTTAATATAGGAATCTCACCTCCTGGATAAGGAAAATAACTAAATAGGTTACAATTATTTCTTATTACATTACAAGGCTAATTAAGCATGATTTGTGCAGCTACCAAATAATATATAAAATGAAGGATAATAAATTCTGTATAAGAGGAAAGACAATAAATTTTGTAATTCAAATCAGATCTTTCAACAGATAGCATCGACTCTGTCTACTTCCCAATCTTTTCCGACGAGATAGATCTTGAAAATGTCACAAACAGGTGTCCAATGTTTCAATATTCAACATGAAGAATCCTAATGTATCAGAAACTCAATTTTGCAAGGCCATTTGCAAAATTGAATTTCTCAAGGGAATAGTTGTGGATGAGAGCTTGATCTGCCATCAGGTTCTTCGACATGACAATATATGTTGTGGTAATTTCATTGACTTGAAGGTTTTTTCTGATACAATGGATGAATCAATGACTTCTATCATTTGTGAATGCCTTCCACGACTTCAAAAACTTGAGAGCACTAAATGCTCAATGTCAAGAGGTGCCATCCTTACTCTGCTTGATGGGTTGAAGGAGCTTGAATACCTTGACGTCTTTGGTCATAATCCATATGGTTTGTGGGTTACGGTACTCCTCCTTATGGTTATGGAACTACTACCAATGGTGTAGGTATTGGAGTGTATGGAGGCAACTGGAACACAGGCCTATGGAAATCCTGGTGGACTTTGCGTTGGTTATGTTAGCGGACCTCCAAGTGCTTTGAGGAGTGGGTATATTTATGTTTGTTATGGTGCAAATACAAGGAATGCAGTTGTTTTTGGGCAAACATGTCAGTCTCCCAATGTTATAGCTAGAAGTATCATGTTGCAAGCTCTACTCGCATCAGATACTTTTCAAGAGCTTTTGCCTAACACGGGCCCATCTTTGGAGCTTTTTTCCTGCAGCGGGAGCTTTTTCCTACAACAGGATCTCCAGAATCTTTTCTTCAAACAAATCCTTCTCCGAAGCTTTTCCTGCAACAGGCCTCCTACGGAATTTTTTCCTGCATCAAGCATCCTCTGGAACTCTTCTTGTATCAGGCCCTCCTCCGGAACTTGTCTTGCACCATGTCCTCCACTGAAATTCTTCCTGCAGTAGGCCCTCCTCTGGAGATTTTCCCGCAGTAGGCCCTCCACTAAAGGTTTTTCCTGCATCAGGCCCTCCTTCGAAGTTTTTCTAGCAGCAGGCTTTCCACCGGAATTCTTCATGCAGTAGGCCCTCCTCCGGAGACTTTTCCTGCAACAAGCTCTCCTCTGGAGCTTTTTCTGCAGCAGGTCCTCCACTGGAATTCTTCCTGCATAAGGCCCTCCTCCAAACCCTTTTCCTACATCAAACCCTCCTACGGAGCTTTTACTACATTAGGCCCTCCTCTAGAGCTTTTTCTACATTAGGCCTATTCCCACAGCAAGGCGTACCTTCAGTGTACCTTTTTCCTTTTCCTTTTTCTCTGTAGTTTTTTTTCCGGAAGTGTCTACTTCCCTGCAAATTCTCATGCAGCATTGCCTATAGAATTCTTTCTTCTACCTACAGGAACTGCAGTCAAACACAATTACAGTTAACTAGAAGTCAACCATTTCCTGCAAGTTGTCTACTTTCCTATAAACTCTCATACCTCATGTTTACCTACGGACATTGCATGAACTACAATCAAAGACCACCGTCGTTCTCCGCCTCGTCTGTAAACTCCCCTGAAACATTGTTTGTAAGAGTTTTCTACCTACCTACAGACACTGCAGGAACTGCAGTCAAAGACAATAGCAGTACGAGATGAAGTCTTCAAGTTCTACTTCATGAGATCACCCTCACTCATTGTCTGATATTTTCAAATTCAAATTGAACATGGTTTTCAACCATGTTTCAACTTGAGGGGGAATGTTAGAAGTTATATTAAGAAATAATTTACTCCTGTGAGAAGTTATGAAGAATAAATTATTTTCTTAGATTAAAGAGTTATTTCATTTCCTATTTCATATTTATTTCATTGGATTAGAAATTATTTACTTTCCTATTTTATGCTTTCTTATCTTATGTTATTTCTTTTATCTTCTAATAATTAATATGAATTGATTATTGGAGATATTAGGTCATGTTATTTCTTTTTTATTGACTTTGCTATTTTAGGATCCATGTAAGGGTTATTTATACCCTCTTTCATGTCAAAAAAATAATCCTGCTTTATTCCACATTATTTTGAATTTCAATATTTAAAAATTGTGTCTGATTAAATAAGCCATTTAGAACACGTCAACTGAAATCCTAATGACATGGCCTTAGTTAATTCAATGGGTATGGCATCATTTCCCATAAACCCAACCTGCCTGCACATACAAAGACATGTGAACAATCCAAAACTCCCCAACCAAATACTATCACGGAGCATTGGCCTGACTAATTCAAACAACACCAAAAAACTAATTCGGCTTACTTTATAAAATCACTCAATATCAATGCTTGCACTAGAAGAGAGTTCTACACACAATGATCAATGAACCCAGATTCTCCTATAAACAAAGTTTGAACTGCTTTAAGCTAAGTTTCACGTGAGAAAACTGCAAGGAGCAAGTAAATAGTGTGGCCTCATAAAGAGGACATAATCAATTTCAAATCTGTTTTTGCAAGGGATAGAAATGAGAATATGCGAAAGAGTGAAACAAATAGTTTCTTACCTTGCTCCCAAAGCGGTTAAGCTAAAAAGTTGGCTTAAGCCATTTTAGTAATTGACAAATCTAACAGCATAGCTAGGCCAACCTGTATTTAAAGTTTCCATGAACCAAAAATGCCCTTAAGCCAATGCCATCCGAGTAATTTGGTAGATAAATGGATATAAAATTATATGCCATCGGGTTGATAGAGTATCATATCTAGGTTCAGGGTTGTGAGTTCAATGTTGATATTGATATGGCTATCAATCATGATTTGTGCGGTCAATCAAACAGCCAAGCATTAAGTGAAGGCATCAACTTACCATTACAAATGAACACTTTTACTATCATTCATGTGTGATAATCTCTTTTATTCTCCAGCATCTGACAAAATTTATTTGTCATTTCCAGTGTATTTACTTAAATACAGTCATGCACTATAGCCTAATTACTATGAATAAGAAATATGTCTTTTCTCTCGATGTAAATTTGATTCTCTTTTTTTTGTATCTTTGAAAAAGACTTGCAAAATGAGAATCAGAAATACATTATCTTAAAGATAATACATTTGAAGAGCNTTGCCAGTGTATTTACTTAAATACAGTCATGCACTATAGCCTAATTACTATGAATAACAAATATTATATCTTTTCTCTCGATGTAAATTTGATTCTCTTTTTTTTTGTATCTTTGAAAAAGACTTGCAAAATGAGAATCAGAAATACATTATCTTAATGATAATACATTTGAAGAGTTGTGACGTTGATATGACTAAATGTTCATGTCAACCTTGGCAAAAGCCTATAAATATGGGTATATAGATATAGCATTTGAAAATTACTTAACGACTTCTTTCTTTGCAACTTCTCTTCTTATAAGTTAACATGACTGACATCTCTTTACTAAAAGAAATGAAATTAGAAGATAATGGGTCAAGAAAAGTGATGGAGAATGTTGAAGCAGCGGCTTATCCAATCGACTTCTGTAGGTGATCTTGTTAATATTTTGGCAAGCGGGCGAATAAAACAAATAAAGATTTCTCGAATTATGTTAATAGTGCCAACAATTTCTCAAAGTGTTATAATAAATTAACCAATAATTTTTAATGATGAAACTTTAGCAAGAAATAATTTAGCAACTTTCNTATGTTAATAGTGCCAACAATTTCTCAAAGTGTTATAATAAATTAACCAATATTTTTTAATGATGAAACTTTAGCAAGAAATAATTTAGCAACTTTTTAAAAAGAATAATCCAATAAGTGAGCTAATGATTCATTTCAGTCCTTTATAAGAAACTTTGCTCTCTTAAAATTCGTTCTTATATATATTATTCATTTTTTTTTTCATATTTTAATATTTTACAATGATAAAATATTGAGTCAAGTATATCCCCAATGCTTTTAAGCTGAAGATTTACGAATGATTGAACGTATGAATGTGAATCTCAAAATATTTTTTAAATAATACTTCCCTCAAGTAGTACTCAGCCATTTCTCTTTTATTTATAACTTTAAACAAATCATGAACTTGGATAGAACTCACCTTTATCAGAAATTCTTTCATCTTTGTGGGTATATCCATCTAGACTTGTCAACCAGTCTCTACTAAATTGTCGTCTGTCCTGGCTCTTGGCACTAAAATCATGTATTCATGCCCTATGGATATTCTCCTCTATGTGCATTCATATACTTGGCACAGGTTGTAACACTGTTGTTGCTACCAATGTTTCATTCACTAATGTCGCTACCCTCCTGCCCTCACAACCACCTCCAATCCAACCCCTACCTGTTGTCCAGCCACCATCCACCAACCTTATCCTCGCACTATGGCATATTTTTATGTTTGTTGTCATCTATTTCCTATTTTGGAAAGTCGTCATTGTAACCTATTTGAATTGCAGCAATAATATTATTGTTTCGATTGTGGCTTGGGTTAACTCCGATATCAATAGCTCTAGTGGCAGATAATATTAGAGAGTCATCTTTAGATGGTCCAGTCACATTAAACATCGACGCTCTAATGAGCCAGTTAGGAGAGATGTTTTATATTTGAATTGTATTAAGAAAGGTAGGGACAAGTCAAAAATAGACTCGGGCATGTAAAAAATGATTTTAACTTATTAGAATTAATGAAAATATGGAACTTAATAGGACACAATGGAGAAAAATGATTCTTGTAGCTGACCCTACTTAATCGGATAAAGGATTGTTATTTTTTTTTTATTATTGTTATTTTGCAACATTCTCAAAATATATAATTGAGTTTTTAGTATATTAAATGGAACACATGCTGACTAATTTACTGCGTATGTCTTTTGAGATACGATACTTCTGAATTCATTTTTTTATCCTTTTACATATGCAACATTCTCAGATGCTTCAATTTAAGAATTTAGGGTTATTGTTGCAGTATATGTGAGTATTTCTTAATGTGCATGCTTTTCGAAGCGAGACAATTTAAGCTTAATTTATGTTAACTCCTATACATTTATCTTAGATGCTAAAATATTCTTTGAAGCATATAAGAATTTGTGTTCATGTGCAAGCTTTATTGGGCGAGATAATTTGAGTTAAATTTATTTTAAATCCCCACAACATTTTTGGACATCAGTAATTGGAACACATGCAATTGTCTGATTTTAATGATGTGCATGTATCGAGATGCACTTACACAATACACTTGCACACATTTCAATGCATTTGCATGGTACCCTTCCACAATTAAACATATTATTTCAGGAGTAATTAGATGATGCATGCACATATTAATAAAGTATTCAAATTTTATCATTCAAGTTACTTTTATGAATTTCACGGAGTCAAGCACGGATAGAAAGTTATTTAGTGAAATTCATGTAAAACTCAAAATTACTCAAAATTATGATTATTCACATGAATAAGTGACATTTTGTAACATGCATAGTTTCATTTTAGATATTTTAAAGGTCTTATGTCCACTTGTTTATGATTTTTGTGGATCTAGTGACCAAAAAACGAGAGTTGGAATCATTCATGTCTTACAAATGTTCTTATTTGGTATTTCTTTTATATTTAAAATTTAATGTGGTAGTACAAGCAAGCTTCACTTCTATATATTGAGGATGTCGGCCGACTGTTGTAGAGGGAATGAGGTTCTCAAGCTGTAGGAATGAAGAGGATTGTGAGAGACAAGAGCGAAGACAAAGAGGGTAGTAATTCATTTTTTTCCAGGCAGCACAAGATGGGCAAGACAAATGGGAGTAGGGTGTCGTGAGATTTTGAAGGATATTTCCATTATGATTTTTATATTAAGAAAAACATTGTGTGTGTGCACGCATGCATACATGCATGTGTGTGTGTGCATACTTCTGATTTTAGTTAAAATTAAATTCTAAATTTCTTTAATTAAAAATTTTTTTTAATAAAATATATGTATTTAACTACCTAATAACTAATAAAACAACTTACCAAAATTTTTATTTTATTTAATTNTCAAAATTATGATTATTCACATGAATAAGTGACATTTTGTAACATGCATAGTTTCATTTTAGATATTTTAAAAGTCTTATGTCCACTTGTTTATGATTTTTGTGGATCTAGTGACCAAAAAACGAGAGTTGAAATCATTCAGGTCTTACAAATGTTCTTATTTGGTATTTCTTTTATATTTATACTTTAATGTGATAGTACAAGCAAGCTTCACTTCTATAAATTGAAGATGTCGGCCGACTGTCGTAGAGGGAATGACGCTCTCAAGCTATAGAAATGAAGGGGATTGTGAGAGACAAGAGCGAGGACAAAGAGGGTAGTAATTCATTTTTTTCCAGGCAACACAAGATGGGCAAGACAAATGTGGGGAGTAGGGTGCCGTGAAATTTTGAAGGATATTTCCATTATGATTTTTATATTAAGAAAAAATGCATGCGTGTGCGTGCTTCTGATTTTAGTTAAAATTAAATTCTAAATTTCTTTAATTAAAGTTTTTTTAATAAAATATATGTATTTAACTACCTCATAACTAATAAAACAACTTACCAAAATTTTTATTTTATTTAATTAATCAGAAAATCATTTTATTTTTTATAAAAGTTTATTTTAAATCAATNCAATGAGGAGTCTTCTAAGAGGAGCAGGGGGTGGATACCAACGTGACAGACCTCCCCTGTATGCTTGGCAAGCCAATCAGCAGGGAAGTTGCCCTCTCTATGAATGAATTTCCAGTTTACCTCAAGATGTTTTTCAGTCATAAAAATTAAAATACGTTTAAAAGTGCATAATATATCCCAGAAGGGAGGAGAGGTACCCAAAAGAATATCATAGAGCACTTTAGAATCCATTTCCACCTCTAATTTATGAAAATTGAAAACATTAGCAACCATTAATGCCAAAAAAAAACCCTCAGCATTCCGTTTCCAATAGATTATCAGCAACAACAGGGGAGGTGAAAAAACAAAGACACCTACCCTCAAAATCTCTAAATATTCCCCCAACCGCAGCATAATCAAAATGCCAACAGCCATCCACATTTAATTTAACATAACTCGGTGAGCGGGGGAGTCCACCTAATGAGCCGGGGGGGCTTTAAAACCTGAACCTCAGTAGAACTAGCCCTTAAGACTTTATTGTAATAGGCAATCACATAAGGAGCAGTCATAGAAGCAGTGGAGGGAGAAGTGTGGTATTTAAAACTGTGTCTAGAGTTCCAAAGGAACCAAAGGACTAGTAAATGAAGGGGAAACCCCTCCTTACTGTATCAAAATCTTTCCATTGCCATAAATATTTGCTTAAAGAGCCTCTATACATCCAAGAAAAACCGAAACGTGCACCAAGCATATCCCATAATCTTAAAGAGAAAGCACATTCAAAGAAAATGTGCCTCATGTCTTCCTCCATTTTGCATATATGACATCTCGAGGCCATTTTTAAGTCTTTTAACTCAAGAATATCATCAATAGGTATTAAAGAAGTGAGTTAGCGCCAACGGAAAAATGATATAGAGGGAGATAAAAGTTTATGTCAAATCCATTTTCCCCATAATTAATCACGGTGTGAATGTAAATTGTCATAAATAAGTTTGCAAACTGATTGAGAATTGTTTCTTTTCCACATGGGGAGATCCTTTTGTATAAGTGTAATAGGAATAGTAAGAATATGCTTTGCATTTTTTTCTCCCACAATAGAACACAATTTGGAGAAATCTCAGTCATCCTGAGTAAAGAAATCAGAGACCAATAAGTAATTAGTATTAAGAGAGTGTGAATAATCAGTTATGTGACAACCCCCAATTATCATTCCAGAAAAAAATATTACCATCGCCTATGTCCCAAAATATGAAATTATTAGCAGTGATTCTAGCATTAACTACAGCTTTCTAAATATGAGAATCACCGACCTTCCACGAAACCAAGGATGAGTTTGAGCACAATATTTTTTATGCAAAAAGGAAGCCCAAAGAGATAAGCCCAATCTGAATTTAAACTAAAGTTTGCAAATGTTTACTTCCACAGTATGTTTTAATGCCTTAAAACCAAACCCTTCAGTCTTTTTAGGCTTACAAACTTTATGCCAAGTGCCCCAAATTTTCTTTGCACAATTCCCCACCCATAGGAATTTATTAAAAAGTCTCTTCATCTCATTAATAGCATTTTTTTTTATTGAACACTTGCAAAGCATATAGTGGAATACTCTGAAGAACACTAGAAAGCAAAGAGATCCTGCCCCAGTAGAAAGAAAAATATTTCTCCAATCATTAATTTTAGGTTTGATTTTATTTATAACATCATCCATATGAATCTCTGTCCTCCTTCCCCTTATCAAATTGACCCCAAGATATTTAAGAGAGAGAGAGGCATGATGAAAACCCGTATATGTAACTCCCCATTGAATAAGATGTTGTTTAACTTGTTTGTCAAAAAACATATGACACTTGTCACAATTAAAGCGAAGTCCAGAGCAATTCTGAAAATCCTGTAAAAGCCTCATCACTTGTTTTATAGTGAGTTTGGATGCATTAGCAAAAAAAATGACGTCATCTGCATAAGCAAGGTGTGAGACCATCATTTTAGCTTTGTGAAAGAACTGTGCGTGAGGATGTGAAAACTGAAAACGATTAAGCATCCTGGATAAATAGTCAAAAGCTTAAATGAAAATAATAGGGGATAGGAGGTCTCCTTGTTTAATGTCACGACATGCAGTGAAAAAGCCATAAGAGTTTCCATTAACTAACATAGAGTAAAAGTTGTTAGTCAACCATCTCTTAACCAAAGTGCAAAAACTGGTATTGAACCCCTAGCTTTCAGAACGTTGATAATGAAATCCCAATTTATGGTATCAAAGGCTTTCTTGATATCTAATTTGATAACCAGATTACCACCCCTGCATTTTTTATCAAGATCCTGCAAAATTTCCTGTTCTAAGAGAATATTATAAGAAATATCACGACCTTTAATGAAGGTCGACTGATGAGGGGAGATAAGGGAAGGTAGGTGAGGTTGAAGACGAGTCACAATCAGTTTACTAATAATTTTGATATAACAGAAATTAGAGAGATGGGTCGAAAGCCTTCCAATGAGATTTTTCATTTGATTTAGGGATGAGAACAATCAAAGCGGCAGAAAAATACTCTCCAGGATCATCACCCTGAAAAAAACTTTGAATAGCAAGTACCACCTCGTTCTTAATAATGTTGCAGCAAAAAACATAAAAAGCAGAAGTAAAACCATCTGGGCCAGGAGCTTTCTGAGAGTTAATATCTTTAAGAGCAGTAAAAATCTCCAACTCAGTAAGGGGTCGGACAGAGAGGGAGGAAACCATGTCTCTTTGATCCTCAAATAAGTCTGAAAGAATATCAGTGACATGTAGAGTATCAGCATAGAGAGAAGAGAAATAACCAGCTGTATTGGAACCAATCTGGTCAGTATCGGTGAGAACAGAGTCCTCAGTGACAATCTTAATAATGGTATTTATGTTACGACGATGTTTGATAGTAGCATGAAAGTACTTGGTGTTTCTGTCACCATTCTTGAAATGACTGTCACAAGCTTTTTGTCTAAGGAAATCCTTCTCAATGAAAATTTCCTCCAAAAGAGAGTGATGAGCATCAGCTAACTTGGCCACAAGATCAGGAGTGTCAATCAACTGAGCTTCTAAAGAGTCAACCTCCTGTTGGGCCTTCAAAACCCTAGAGTGAACATTGTCAAAAGTATCAATGTTTCATCTCTTTAAATGAGAAACAATATTCTTATGAAGTTGTCACAAAATGAATCAAGGGTTACCACTCCATCTAGAGATCCAAACCTGCTTAATCAAATCAATAAAAGTAGGATGAGAAGCCCAAATATTGAGAAATTTAAAATGATAACGAGAATGTTTGGAATGAAAAGCCAAGCTAAGCAAAATGGGATTATGATCCGATGCAGCATGATTAAGATGTTCGACATGAATAATATTGTAGTAACCCAAAAACGTTGAGTTTCCCAGAAATCTATCTAATCTTTGCATAAGAAAACCTTGCCGCCAAGTGTAAGGAGGACCTGAATAGCCTAAATCATAAAGGCCAGCATCCTCAATATGTTCACAGAAACGGTTAATAAGACTCGTGTCAACCTTAGCACCACCCCATCTCTCGGATGGCGACATAATCATATTTAAATCTTCACCGACGAACCAATTTTCAGTAATAGTAGCACCCATATGAGTAAGTTCCTGCCAAAGAAGAGGTTTATCCCTTAAAAGAGAGCTGGCATAAATAAAAGTAGCCCAACCAAAATAATTTTCCAATCGATAATGAATAAGAACATATTGCACATTATCATCAATGATGCTGAGAGTGATATCTTTCCGCCAAAAGAGCCAAATTTTGTTATTCACATTACAGAAATGCATGTAACCCTTGAATTTCTTAATGATGTTCTCTTTATGGATCGAAACAACAGGTTCCAAAAGAACAAAAATGTCAGGTTTACGTACCCTACATAAATGTTTTAAACGATTAAAGGAGTGAGGATCCGCCACTCCTCTAATATTCCACACCAGAATATTAAACATTTTGACCCATGACACCCTCCCACCAGCAGGCCTAGGGGGAAGGTGCAAGTGCTCACCCTCCGAATGATACGTGACATCAATATTCTTTGTCTGTGTCAAATTTGGAAGTTCAGATTTCCTTCTCCCTCTTTTCCTACTATATTTTTGAATTTTTCATTCCGATTCTAAAGCACAGGCAGTCAAAGAGGATGGATCCGGCTGCAATGGAGTAACCACAGAAGTAGAAGGATGAGTGATTGCTTGTGGGGGATCAAGTGCCTCAATTTGATTAAGCGAAATAGTAGGTATCTGAGTGGGATGTGGCTCGGGTTCCGGTTCAGGTGTATAAATAGGTCAACATTTTCATCAGTTCTAACAGGACCCACACAAGTTGCATCGGCTACTGCTTCTATGGGAAGAGCCACACTAGTTGCCTCCAAACAGGGAGCAACCAGATCAACAGGACCCACGCAGGCATCAGCAGACTGAACAGCCGATTCAGAGATGTTAGTTCGAAGAGCAGATTTCTGCTCGGCAGAGGCCACACGACCAGCAAAGAATTTCCTCAATTCGGGGTGCAAATGGAAACAATATTCAGAATCATTACCAAACATGCTATAATGCAAGCAGTAGTGAGAATGATTTTCAAGCAAAACCTGTTGCCAATAACCAGTATGACTAGAGCCAATCCAAACCTCCTCCGGAGGAGGTAAAGTAACATCCCGCTCTATTAAAATTCTAGTCATTGAAGATCTTGTTAAATTAAAGGTAGGGGCATCAAGCATTAAAGGTTTCCTAACATGGCAGCTATTGAAAACAAAATTTTNCCAGTTCAGGTGTATAAATAGGTTCAACATTTTCATCAGTTCTAACAGGACCCACACAAGTTGCATCAGCTGCTGCTTCCACGAGATGAGCCACACTAGTTGCCTCCAAACAAGGAGCAACCAGATCAACAGGACCCACGCAGGCATCAGCAAACTGAACAGATGGTTCAAAGATGTTAGTTCGAAAAGCAGATTTCTGCTCAGCAGAGGCCACACGACCAGTAGGGAATTTCCTCAGTTCGAGGTGCAAATGGAAACAATGATCAGAATCATAACCAAACATGCTGCAATGCAAACAGTAGTAAGGATGCTTTTCAAGCAAAACCTGCTGCCAATAACCAATATGAGTAGAACCAATCCAAACCTCCTCCGGAGGTAAGGTAAGGTAACATCCCGCTCTATTAAAATTCTAGCCATTGAGGTGTCTTGTTAAATTAAAGGTAGGGGCATCAAGCATTAAAGGTTTACCATACATGGCAGCTATAGAAAACAAAATTTCGTGATTGAACAAATGCACCTTTAGACCTGGAAGTCTAAGCCAGACAGGAATAATAGGAAGCTCGGTCTTAGGGTCAAACTCTG
>JXCR01137554.1:0-42376 GCA_002079205.1 Phalaenopsis hybrid cultivar | reverse complement strand
GCAAAAAATAGATTATCTGGAGATTGCAGAAATTATCACAAGCCTCATAATGAATTAAGTGGATATCTTCCATCGGGGCTGCAAGAAATCGCACTAATTTGTTCACCAGTAGGGCTCCGAAGAAAATCGACCAAAGTCCATCGAACACCAGAGCCTCGTGAAATAGTACCAAGTGATGAGGTTACTCCAGACCTCGTAGAAGGAACATTTCCAGGGTATGATTCAGACCAGAGGCATACTCCACCACTAAAAAGTTAAAATAAAGCATTCAAGAAATTAACTGCTGGAAGTTCAAAAATATTTTATTGGACAAATATATTTAAGCACCACTATAATTATAAAAGCAGAATATGAACATGACTTAGATTGATGCATACTTGCAAGCAACAAAGAGTGTCTTCCCACTATTAGGCCTCCATTCAAGTGATTTAATCTCTCTTTGGGCTTCACTGGTCAAGATGCAAGGATCTTTCCCCACTAATCAGAAGATGGAAGGGCTAATTAAAAAAATTAACAGTCTAATGAACTACCTTATGAAGAGAATCAGCAATTTTCTTAAATACTTATATTGATTTAAACCATCTTGAGGTTGGTTCACAGAAATCTACATAGCAGAAAAGCTAATGCTCATCACAAACCTGAATCTTCGTAATCACGAATCAAAACTTGATTGGATCCAGATATGCATGCTACCATGTGCTTATGTGGATGCCAACTAACCGCTTGGAAAATAACGTCTGGAGATAAATTCAACTGTAAAATAACTTGGTCAAAAAAAAAAAGGAAAATTATATTCCATGAAAAAAGATTCATTTACAATCCTCAATGCATTTCAAAAAAATTATAAATTCTATATCATGTTAGAAAGATTTAAAAACATTGAGTTCAACAAGTCTATCACATTTTCCAAACAGTGAATAAGAAAATAGTGGAAAGCTATTCAAGTCCTTCTAAGGGTTTAAATGTGCTCTTAAAATCTTACGANCAGAAATTCTTTCATCTTTGTGGGTATATCCATCTAGACTTGTCAACCAGTCTCTACTAAATTGTCGTCTGTTCTGGCTCTTGGCACTAAAATCATGTATTCATGCCCTATAGATATTCTCCTCTATGTGCATTCACATACTTGGCACTGGTCGTAACACTGTTGTTGCTACCAATGTTTCATTCACTAATGTCGCTGCCCTCTTGCCCTCACAACCACCTCCAATCCAACCCCTACCTGTTGTCCAGCCACCATCCACCAACCTCATCCTCGCACTATGGCGTATTTTTATGTTTGTTGTCATCTATTTCCTATGTTGGAAAGTCGTCATTGTAACCTATTTGAATTGTAGCAATAATATTATTGTTTCGATTGTGGCTTGGGTTAACTCCGATATCAATAGCTCTAGTGACAGATAATATTGGAGAGTCGTCTTTAGATGGTCCAGTCACATTAAACATCGATGCCCTAATGAGCCAGTTAGGAGAGATGTTTTATATTTGAATTGTATTAAGAAAGGTAGGGACAAGTCAAAAATAGACTCGGGCATGTAAAAAATGATTTTAATTTATTAGAATTAATGAAAATATGGAACTTAGTAGGACACAATGGAGAAAAAGAATTCATGTAGCTGACCCTACTTAATCGAATAAAGGATTGTTGTTTTTTTTATTATTATTGTTATTTTGCAGCATTCTAAAACTATATAATTGAATTTTTAGTATATTAATCAGAACACATGCAGACTAATTTACTGCTTATGTCTTTTGAGATACGATACTTCTGAATTCATTTTTTTATACTTTTACATATGCAACATTCTCAGATGCTTCAATTTAAGAATTTAGGGTTATTGTTGCAGTATATGTGAGTATTTCTTAATGTGCATGCTTTTCAAAGCGAGACAATTTAAGCTTAATTTATGTTAAGTCCTATACATTTATCTTAGATGCTAAAATATTCTTCGAAGCATATAAGAATTTTTGTTCATGTGCAAGCTTTATTGGGCGAGATAATTTGAGTTAAATTTATTTTAAATCCCCACAACATTTTTGGACATCGGTAATTGGAACACATGCAATTGTCTGATTTTAATGATGTGCATGTATCGAGATGCGCTTACATAATACACTTGCACACATTTCAATGCATTTGCATGGTACCCTTCCACAATTAAACATATTATTTCAGGAGTAATTAGATGATGCATGCACATATTAATAAAGTATTCAAATTTTATCATTCAAGTTACTTTTATGAATTTCACGGAGTCATGCACGGATAGAAAGTTATTTTGTGAAATTCATGTAAAACTGAAAATTACTCAAAATTATGATTATTCACGTGAATAAGTGATATTTTAAAAGTCTTATGTCCACTTATTTATGATTTTTGTGGATCTAGTGACCAAAAAACGAGAGTTGCAATCATTCAGGTCTTACAAATGTTCTTATTTGGTATTTCTTTTATATTTATAATTTAATGTGGTAGTACAAGCAAGCTTCACTTCTATAAATTGAAAATGTCGGCCGACTGCCGTAGAGGGAATGAGGCTCTCAAGCCATAGAAATGAAGGGGATTGCGAGAGACAAGAGCGAGGACAAAGAGTGTAGTAATTCATTTTTTTCAAGGCAACACAAGATGGGCAAGACAAATGTGGGGAGTAGGGTGCCATGAAATTTTGAAGGATATTTCCATTATGATTTTTATATTAAGAAAAACATTGTGTGTGTGCACGCATGCATACGTGCATGCGTGTGTGTGCTTCTGATTTTAGTTAAAATTAAATTCTAAATTTCTTTAATTAAAGTTTTTCTAATAAAATATATGTATTTAACTACCTCATAACTAATAAAACAACTTACCAAAATTTTTATTTTATTTAATTAATCAGAAAACCATTTTATTTTTTATAAAATTTTATTTTAAATCAATTTATGTATTATATATATATATATATATATATATATTTATTTATTTATTTTTATTTTTGGTGGGAGGGGAGGGGGGAAGAGCAGTGGTGACTCCCTACGTGTTAATTTCAAAATAAGGTACAGGAAAAGNTTTTTCGGTGGGAGGGGAGGGGGGAAGAGCAGCGGTGACTCCCTACGTGTTAATTTCAAAATAAGGTACAGGAAAAGGGAGGGGGGAAGATCCCCGTCTATGAAACCCAAAAAGTACAATTGACACACCACTAGAGGTTCCTCTCCCCCACAATACAACTCACACCAAAAAGAATTTCCAAAATACAGGTACACCCNAAAATAAGGTACAGGAAAAGGGAGGGGGGAGGATCCCCGTCTATGAAACCCAAAAAATACAATTGACACACCACTAGGGGTTCCTCTCCCCACAGTACAACTCACACCAAAAGGAATTTCCAAAATACAGGTATACCCAAAAAAAAAAAAAAAACCAAAAGGCCAAAAAATAAGTAAGCTTGTGATTTTGTGTAGCTTGAGAAGTAACTTGAAAAGTAAAGTAGAAATCATGTACAAAGATGTCTTTAGATTAGCAGAGTTCTCCAAAATCATTTTCACGGGAAGAGAAAAACCAGCAAAAAACGTGAGATCAAAACAGTAAACAAGAGTCAGGAACAGGGAAACAAAAAACTGAACTCGACCTGCAGCAAAATGAAAACTNAGAAGTAACTTGAAAAGTAAAGTAGAAATCATGTACAAAGATGTCTTTAGATTAGCAGAGTTCTCCAAAATCGTCTTCACGGGCAGAGAAAAACCAGCAAAAACCGTGAGATCAAAACAGTAAACAGGAGTCAGGAACAGGGAAACAGAAAACTAAACTCGACCTGTAGCAAAATGAAAACCTGCCAAGCAAAATAAAAAACCCGCAAGAGGAGAAATGTAGACCCCAGCCATCAAACCGAAAGCAGCTCCTCCTTAGAGCCAATATGCAGAAATGATTAAAAACGGACATAAGGCAGATTTAAGCTATCCCCAATGAGGAGTCTTCTAAGAGGAGCAGGGGGTGGATACCAACGTGACAGACCTCCCCTGTATGCTTGGCAAGTCAATCAGCAGGGAAGCCGCCCTCTCTATGAATGAATTTCCAGTTTACCTCAAAATGTTTTTCAGTCATAAAAAGTAAAATACGTTTAAAAGTACATAATATATCCCAGAGGGGAGGAGAGGTACCCAAAAGAATATCATAGAGCACTTTAGAATCCATTTCCACCTCTAATTTATGAAAATTGAAAACATTAGCCACCATTAATGCCAAAAAAACCTCTCAGCATTCCGTTTCCAATGGATTATCAGCAACAATAGGGGAGGTGAAAAAACAAAGACACCTACCCTCAAAATCTCTAAATATTCCCACAACCGCAGCATAATCAGGATGCCAACAGTCATTCACATTTAATTTAACATAACTCAGTGAGCGGGGGAGTCCACCTAATGAGCCGAGGGGGCTTTAAAACCTGAACCTTAGTAGAACCAGCCCTTAAGACTTTATTGTAATAGGCAATCACATAAGCAACAGTCATAGAAGCAGTGGGGGGAGAAGAGTGGTATTTAAAACTGTTTCTAGAGTTCCAAAGGAACCAAAGGACTAGTAAATGAAGGGGAAACCCCTCCTTACTGTATCAAAATCTTTCCATTGCCATAAATATTTGCTTAAAGAGCCTCTATACATCCAAGAAAAACCGAAATGTACACCAAGCATATCCCATAATCTTAAAGAGAAAGCACATTTAAAGAAAATGTGTCTCATGTCTTCCTCCTCCATTTTGCACATATGACATCTCGAGGTCATTTTTAAGTCTTTTAACTTAAGAATATCATCAATAGGTATTAAAGAAGTGAGGTAGCGCCAACGGAAAAAAGATATAGAGGGAGATAAAAGTTTATGTCAAATCCATTTTCCCCATAACCAATCACGGTGTGAATGTAAATTGTCATAAATAAGTTTGCAAACCGATTGAGAATTGTTTCTTTTCCACATGGGGAGATCCTTTTGTATAGGTGTAATAGGAATAGTAAGAATATGTTTTGCATTTTTTTCCCCCACAATAGAAAACAATTTGGAGAAAACTCAGCCATCCTGAGTAAAGAAATCAGAGACCAATAAGTAATTAGTATTAAGAGAGTGTGAATAATCACTTATGTGACAACCCCCAATTATCATTCCAGAAAAAAATATTACCATCGCCTATGTCCCAAAATATGAAATCATTAGCAGTGGTTCTAACATTAGCCACAGCTTTCTAAATATGAGAATCACCAACCTTCCACGAAACCAAGGATGAGTTGGAGCACAATATTTTTGATGCAAAAAGGAAGCCCAAAGAGATGAGCCCAATCTGAATTTAAACCAAAGTTTGCAAAGGTTTACTTCCACAGTATGTTTTAATGCCTTAAAATCAAACCCTTCAGTCTTTTTAGGCTTACAAACTTTATGTCAAGTGCCCCAAATTTTCTTTGCACAATTCCCCACCCATAGGAATTTATTAAAAAGTCTCTCCATCTCATTAATAGCATTTTTTTTTATTGAACACTTTCAAAGCATATAGTGGAATACTCTGAAGAACACTAGAAAGCAAAGAGATCCTGCCCCAGTAAAAAGAAAAATATTTCTCCAATCATTAATTTTAGGTTTGATTTTATCTATAACATCATCCATATGAATCTGTTTCCTCCTTCCCCTTATCAAATTGACCCCAAGATATTTAAGAGAGAGAGAGGCATGATGAAAACCCCTATATGTAACTCCCCATTGAATAAGATGTTGCTTAACTTGTTTGCCAAAAACATATGACACTTGTTACAATTAAAGCGAAGTCCAGAGCAATTCTGAAAATCCTGTAAAAGCCTCATTACTTGTTTTATAGCGAGTTTGGATGCATTAGCAAAAAGAATAACGTCATCTGCATAAGCAAGGTGTAAGACCATCATTTTAGCTTTGTGAGAGAACTGTTTGAGAGGATGTGAAAACTGAAAATGATTAAGCATCCTGGATAAATAGTCAAAATCTTAAATGAAAATAATAGGGGATAGGAGGTCTCCTTGTTTAATGCCACGACATACAGTGAAAAAGCCATAAGAGTTTACATTAACTAGCACAGAGTAAAAGTTGTTAGTCAACAATCTTTTAACCAAAGTGCAAAAACTGGTATTGAACCCATAGCTTTCAGAACGTTGATAATGAAATCTCAATTTATGGTATCAAAGTCTTTCTTGATATCTAATTTGATAACCAGATTATCAGCCCTGCATTTTTTATCAAGATCCTGCAAAATTTCCTGTTCTAAGAGAATATTATCAGAAATAACAAGACCTTTAATGAAGGCCGACTGATGAGGGGAGATAAGGCCGACTGATGAGGGGAGATAAGGGAAGATAGGTGAGGTTGGAGACGAGTCACAATCAGTTTACTAATAATTTTAGATATAACAGAAGTTAGAGAGATGGGTCAAAAGTCCTTCCAATGAGATTTTTCATTTGATTTAGGAATGAAAACAATCAAATCGGCAAAGAAATACTTTCCAGGATCATCACCCTGAAAAAAACTTTGAATAGCAAGTACCACCTCGTTCTTAATAATGTTGCAGCAAAAAATATAAAAAGCGGAAGTAAAACCATTTGGGTCAGGAGCTTTCTGAGAGTTAATATCTTTAAGAGCAGTAAAAATCTCCAACTCAATAGGGGGTCGAACAGAGAGGGAGGAAACCATGTCTCTCTGATCCTCAAATAAGTCTGAAAGAATATCAGTGACAGGTAGAGTATCAGCATAGAGAGAAGAGAAATAATCAGTTGTATTGGAACCAATCTGGTCAGTATCGGTGAGAACAGAGTCCTCCTCAGTAACAATCTTAATAATGGTATTTATGTTACGACGATGTTTGATAGTAGCATGAAAGTACTTGGTGTTTCTGTCATCGTTCTTGAAATGACTGTCACAAGCTTTTTGTCTAAGGAAATCCTCCTCAATGGAAATTTCCTCCAAAAGAGAGTGATGAGCATCAGCTAACTTGGCCACAAGATCAGGAGTGTCAATCAGCTGAGCTTCTAAAGATTCAACCTCCTGTTGGGCCTTCAAAACCCTAGAGTGAACATTGTCAAAAGTATCAATATTTCATCTCTTTAAATGAGAAACAACATTCTTATGAAGTTGTCACAAAATGAATCAAGGGTTACCACTCCATCTAGAGATCCAAACCCGCTTAATCAAATCAATAAAAGTAGGATGATAAGCCCAAATATTGAGAAATTTAAAATGATAACGAGAATGTTTGGAATGAAAAGTCAAGCTAAGCAAAATGGGATTATGATCCGATGCAGCATGATTAAGATGTTTGACATGAATAATGTTGTAGTAACCCAAAAAAGCTGAGTTTCCCAGAAATCTATCCAATCTTTGCATAAGAAAACGTTGCCGCCAAGTGTAAGGACCTGAATAGCCTAAATCATAAAGGCCAGCATCCTCAATATGTTCACAGAAACGGTTAATAAGACTCGTGTCAACCTTAGCACCACCCCATCTCTCGGATGGCGACATAATCATATTTAAATCTTCACCGACGAACCAATTTTCAGTAATAGTAGCACCCATATGAGTAAGTTCTTGCCAAAGAAGAGGCTTATCCCTTAAAAGAGAGCTGGCATAAATAAAAGTAGCCCAACCAAAATAATTTTCCAATCAATAATGAATAAGAACATATTGCACATTATCATCAATGATGCTGAGAGTGATATTTTTCCGCCAAAAGAGCCAAATTTTGTTATTCACATTACAGAAATGCATGTAACCCTTGAATTTCTTAATAATGTTCTCTTTATGGATCGAAACAACAGGTTCCAAAAGAACAAAAATGTCAGGTTTACGAACCCTACATAAATGTTTTAAACGATTAAAGGAGTTAGGGTCCGCCACTTCTCTAATGTTCCACACCAGAATATTAAACATTTTGACCCATGATACTCTCCCACCAGCAAGCCTAGGGGGAAGGTGCAAGTGCTCACCCTCTGAATGATACGTGACATCAATATTGTTTGTTTGTGTCAAATTTGGAAGTTCAGATTTCCTTCTCCCTCTTTTCCTACTATATTTTTGAATTTGTCATTCAGATTCTAAAGCACAGGCAGCCAAAGAGGATGGATCTGGTTGTAATGGAGTAACCACAGAAGTAGAAGGATGAGTGATTGCTTGTGGGGGATCAAGTGCCTCAATTTGATTAAGTTAAACAGTAGGTATCTGAGTGGGATATGGCTCGGGTTCCGGTTCAGGTGTATAAATAGGTTCAACATTTTCATCAGTTCTAACAGGACCCACACAAGTTGCATCAGCCACTGCTTCCACGGGATGAGCCACACTAGTTGCCTCCAAACAGGGAGCAACCAGATCAACAGGACCCACGTAGGCATCAGCAGACTGAACAGTCGATTCAGAGATGTTAGCTAGAAGAGCAGATTTCTGCTCAGCAGAGGCCACACGACCAGCAGAGAATTTCCTCAATTCGGAGTGCAAATGGAAACAATATTCAGAATCATGACCAAACATGCTATAATGCAAGCAGTAGTGAGAATGATTTTCAAGCAAAACCTGCTGCCAATAACCAGTATGACTAGAGCCAATCCAAACCTCCTCCGGAGGAGGTAAAGTAACATCCCACTCTATTAAAATTCTAGTCATTGAGGGTCTTGTTAAATTAAAGGTAGGGGCATCAAGCATTAAAGGTTTCCTATACATGGCAGCTATAGAAAACAAAATTTTGTGATTGAACAAATGCACCTTTAGACATGGAAGTCTAAGCCAGACAGGAATAATAGAAAGCTCGGTCTTAGGGTCAAACTCCGTTGTCNATTGAACAAATGCACCTTTAGACCTGGAAGTCTAAGCCAGACAGGAATAATAGGAAGCTCGGTCTTAGGGTCAAACTCTGTTGTCCATTTAAGGAAATTCATCCAAACATCGCCAAAATGAACAGTTGTACGTGCAAAAAGCTTAGCATAATCATTCTCATTAGAGAGTTGGATTAGAATATGCNTTGTCCATTTAAGGACCTTCATCCAAACATCACCAAAATGAACAGTTCTACGTGCAAAAATCTTAGCATAATCATTCTCGTTAGAGAGTTGGATTAGAATATGTCGGCTGTCCAGAGCTCCAATCTTCCAACCCCCCGATACTCTTCATCAAAAAATCATATTTCGGAAGCTCANTCTGAAATCCATCATTGAAACATTAAGGTTAATCTTTCCTAAATAACATTTATCCTCTTTTAAAAAACTTTTGATAAGCAAGTTGAATTAATCATAATTCCTAGCAGGAGATATCACATTAACATTTTTAATCTTTTAATGAGTTATGTGAACTACTCTCAGACACACAAGAAGGTAAGTATTTCCCCCCAAAACTTGTTTTTCTTCCATAGCATATGTAACATAAAGATAGAAGTAAACATGGGTACAACAAGTAAATGCAGAAACGAGTAAATACATGAGCATTCACAATAGTCTCAAAATACAAGTATGTAAAATATGTAACAATGCATGAATCAGTAGAAGTATAAATCCAAATTAAAATTTAAAAAAAATTTCAAAGCAAATTTTAAAAATAAATTTCAAAATAAATGCAGAAAGCAAAAACATGCTTAAAACATCATATAACGATTGGACTGTCTCCCAAGATAGCACTTGAATTAACGTCCTCAGCCTGATGAAAAAGGCTTCCTCTAGAATCAAAATTTAAATTTAATAATCCTCGATCAATCTTTCAATCTTTTGTTGGTACAGAAATTCCTACTAAATCCTCAAACTTTAGTCTATTTTGTAATTTTTCTCTCTCAGTTCGACGGCAATCTTTGATAGGGTATTTAAGGGATTTTTTCAGATGATCGCTTCAAAGGGTATTTTCTAAATCCAAATTCTTCCCAATTAATTTCCCTATTTGCAATTCGGTGTTTTCCTCACAAGTTGCAAGAAGCAGATCCCTATAAAATAGTTCAATCTCCTAAATTTTGGGTTAGGTTCTCCCTAGGTTCTTCAAGTTCAAGATTTAACTCTACTCGGTTACTCTCTTGACTACGATTGTGTCCCAACTCATCCCCTTGGGACAATCCTACGGGTGATACTATAGGCTCAATTATCTCCAACACAATGCAAGGCGGCGCCCAAAAAGAAAGAGCACATTCTTCCTCAGTCATTGTCCAACCAAAATCATCCAGCTCAGTCTGCTCTTCAGAGGCCAATTCTTCAAATTCAATGTTATGACTCTCCACTTCCCCTGGCATCCTTTAGATACTCATTGTTGGTTGTCTACACTAGGGTTATTATTGTTCCAATTGAGACTTGGGTAGATCGACTAACTTTAAGTGTGGGTGTTGTATTCATTCTAAAATTTACAAACAATTACTCTAATGACAGGTTATTCTCCCTAAATTGGGGTTCGAGGTGACTTCCAAAGTTTGAGTTTGGCAAAAGTGGTCTCTACCACAGTTGTTCCAATTTTCTACATGGCTTGAGTTCTCACCCAATGTTGGTTTTCTACATTAATGTCATTAATATTCCAATTAGAGTTTGGGTAAGTACACCAGTTGAGGTTGTAAGTATTGGAAAAGGATTCATCAAACCTAACTTCTATATCAGTGGGTCAAAATTCATGTGATTGCAAGTTATCGATGGGTCAGAATACTCCTGAAAATGTATAAAGTGGTTTTCCTAAAAGTTGACATTTATGGTTCAAATTTTAATTGAAAGCTAGACAACAATGGGTTGGAATACTCTTAAAAAGGTAAAAATTAGTTTTCCTGAGGGGTTGTTAGTTTTGAAACATTTTTTTAGCTTTTTAAAACATATTTCAGATTTTTTAATTTTCAGCACCTACAAGGAAACATAACAATACAGGTGCAAATAAATATAAAATAAACAAAAAAGAAAAATAAAATTGTTAGACCTAAATTCTCAACAGTTCAACTAAAGTTCTCCTAAAATCATAATTTTTATTAACGTCTTTCTCCGGCAACGGCACCAAAACTTGTCATGAAGTAAATTGGTTGCACAACGCAAATATGTGACAAGTAATAATGCGGTTAAAGAATACCGCATATCTATCCCACAAGGATAAGACCAAGAACTATTCTGATGGGTTAATCTCTAGTTTACTAAACTTCTAAATCTAGTTTAGGGTGATTACAAACAGATGGTTTCTTAAAATCCTATTTAAAAGTGAATACAAAAGATAACGTGTTCAGTAAAGAAGAAAAACAGCGGCAGATAAATCTTATTGACTTTTAGGATACGTGAGGCTCGCGCCCTTGTGATTTAGGTATTATGGTGATTCGTGATTTTCCTAAATTTTCTTCAACATGATTGTTGACAACATAGAATAAAAATTACCCTTATGTCTATGTCTAAGTCAAAAGAAGACTAAAATCGATGAAATTGAGGCTTCCTCAATCCCATAACATCTCGCGGAATTATTTTGATCCTCTTTCTAGGTTACAAAACCTGAATAAAATATATCTATTGTTACCCGGATTTTGTAGTTAGTCATTTTGTTCATATGTGCAATGAGTATGAATCACAAGTCACGAAATATGTTAACATCCCAATTGATCAGATCAGAAGTAAATGAATCTCTATGGTTAACACAACAACAAAAAAACCCTAATATCTTAAAAAGACGATACAGAGAAAGAAATCATCAGAGAAAACCACAAAATCATATCCCATAAATGACATAGGCGCGAAAGAAACTTTAGCTACACATGATAGAAAGAACACCGAAAAAGAATCCAAAAAAACCATTGTTGCAAGTAAAATTGAAAAATAAACACTTACAAAACGATTTATTCCCTCTTCCACAGCAGTCAACTCCTCTCTCATACAATCATCTCTGAAAACATATAAGAACAATACAAATAAAAATATAGAAGAAACCCTTAGGACCTTAACTCCAAGAGAGGAAGAGGAAACCTAAGAAAAATACTCAAAAACTTATTCTCTAGTCGTCTCCACCTCTCTTCTCCACCAAAGAATGCTTTCATTCATGCCCTAGCTTCCCTTTTAAAAATCCAACAAAAATCGACATAAAAAAAACCTTCTAAATGAGATCTGGAGGTTCGGCGGTGCGATCAAACCTAAAACCGGCGTGGTCACGCCTGAAACTGGTGTGGTCAAGCCCATATCAGGCATGGTCACGCCAAACAACAATTTTTCGTGATTTTTAACTCTGTTTTACGTGTTTGACACCTATAACATACAAAATGATACAAAGAACCTTGTACAAGAATAAAATCATGATAAAAGAGATGAAATAGCAAATAAAAGAATGACAACATGTAGGTAAACCCACGTAAAATTGACTTATGTCATAGTACAAAATAAATTTTATAAAGTTCAAACTGAAAGATGATATGATATAGCCAAAGGAGATAGCTAGGTATTAGGAAGGCCTGAAGTCTGCCACAAGTGTTGTGGTTCAGTTGCAACTTTATTTGACGCTAAGGAACGAGCAGATTTCAACATTGAAAGAGGAGAGACGGCTGAAGCATAACATGCAACCATCGCCATTCAGACAGTCGTCTGTAGTTGGATACATTAGCAGGAGCACACCTCATGAAATTGAGAAGACTGGTAAGGTAAAGAACAGAGCAACTCAGAGTGAGAAAAAACCTTAGAAGAGTAGCACGCTCACTAAAGTCCCCACCGAAAAATATTTTAGATGCCATGAATTTGGTCAAATCGCCTCCAATTGTCTGACAAGTCAAGTTGTGAAAGCAACTGAACAAAAGCGTGATGTGTACCAGTTTCCACAAGATGAAGGCAAGATGTGTGTGGTTCGACGAGTTCGTCAGATTGAGGAGTCAGAGGAGCAACAGTGGATTTGTCACTGTATTCCACACTCATTGCACAGTGAAGGAAAAGGTATGCAGAATCATTGTTGATGGAGGTAATAACAAGAATGTGGTGTCAACACTAATCGTAGACAAGTTGAGCATCATGACTCAGAGACATCTTCAGCTATATTCCATAACATGGTTTAAAAAGAAGAACAAGATCAACAATAACATGAGGTGTCTCGTGGAGTTTTCAATTGAGTGACCGTTGCAACAATTGATTTGGTGTGATGTGATGCCCGTGCATGCCTACCACCTTTTACTGGGAAGATTGTGGCAGTATGATCATAAGACTTGATATAATGGGTACAGGAACACCTACTCATTCAACAAAGATGACAAGAGCACAGTCCTTCTACCTTCTAAAAAGGTCGAGATTGGTGCTCTTGCCAGCAGAGAAATATTGAGAGGATCAATCCTAGTGACAGTAGAAGACAGATTGACAAAAGACCCGGTTTCAAACACAGGGCATTCAGTATAGAGAGAATTTCAAGATATCATGCTTGATGGCTTAACACCATAGCCGCCACCGTTACAATTTTGGTCTGTCCTCATGCCTCATAGGGATGAGTCGACCTAGAACTAGCTTTGGAATACCCTGTTGAGTATATTTGGCAAGAAATCTCAATTCAATCCAGCTGTGTATCTCCAAAGGGTTGGACTGATACTGATGGCTACCCGCAAGTGGGAAGTTGCTCAGGTGTTTTGGGGAATAGTGCAACTGTCAGTGGGATCCAAGTGCTCATATTGATGCAGTCAAAGACCAATCTTGAAAAGTTACAACAACTCCGACACCTTCAACATTAGACAAAAACTTCGACGAATGAGGTTGAACCAATTCAGAGAAACCGATGTGGGGTGTATCATGCTCACGTTAGGCTTCCCGCGACGGGAAGCAAGGCAAACTAACATGCCTAGACTGAACCAGTCCAGATATTTCGTTATGGGGAAGTCATCGATCCCCTTGGCCACTCCTAGTTATCATATTACTATATATTGTTTTCTTGATGTTTTAAGGCTAATTTTTGCATTAGATTGTTTAGAACAATCGACAGCATTTGTATTCTCTCTTTTAAAGCTATATCCAAATGTTTGGGTAGTGCCCCGGCTGTATATCTCTCCCAGAGTGGTGATAGTATTGTATATCCCCTTCTGCATCCCCCCCACGTCACTCAAGACTGGCCTCCATTGCTACAACCACCCCGCACAGCCATCGTTGATGTTTTCAATGCAATTTTTCCACTTCCAGACACCTGTTTTGTTGCTGCCACCCCGAACAGCCATCCTCCTGTTGCCAAGCAGTCCCCAGCACCCCCGTCATTGTCATCGTCATACCACTTGCTACCAACAATCCGAATAACGGTCCTCAACTGTATACCAGCTGTTTCAGCCATCTAGAGCTCTTTTCCCAACAACCTTGCGACTATTTTAGCCACCACGACCATCCCCTCCGCAATAGTTCGACAATCCCTGCCTATCCCAACCTCCCTGACCACTGCTCCTTCCCTTCCCACAAGTTGTCGCCTCCAAAACCCACGCTCTAGCCCCGTCCCACTCGTTGTCATCATCAAGGACAGTTGTTACATGTTGTTATCTGTTTCATGCTTACTGTCCAGAACCCGGGAACCCTTATCTGGTTGTATTTTTGTTGGTCGACCATCTTGTCCGCCAACCCTCGCAGATCACCACTACCACAACTCAGAGATTCACCTATTTTGAGTTGGGTTGTTGAGTCTGTTGTTTTTTCATTCCAAGTGTGTCAATTGTAATCACCTATTGGTTGTATTAGTGATAATATTTGTTTTTCCTATTGTGGTTTGAGTTAACTCTGAAATCATTCATGATTTGGCTTGGTGGTTTAATCATGATTTGATTCTTTAGGCGATGAAATATTTCAACTCTTTTGTATCTCTCATCTGAATACCCCTTCCCTCCATGTAAGCCAAGCCCTAGGTCCCATCATAAGGTTGTGGATTGGGATTCCATCCCCAAACCCTAGTATTCAAACACTTAAGGTTTGCCTCTACAATAAACCCTAAAGCATCCCTATTCCATATCAACTTCCCACATTTCCAATCCTACAAAAACCCGCATACCTCCGATGACGCTAATTTGGTATTAGAGCCCTGGCTCCAAGAGTGCTTACAGAAAACATTCAAAAGGTGTGTCAAGGAAAGCAAAAATCAAGTTGATTATGTTTTTACATCAAGCATCATGTTTTGGAGTTCTCATTCAAAAAATATGGTTGGTAAGAATTTAGTTGCTTCTGTTCATAATTATTGGATGATAATATTCATAAGACCACCAATTTTTTGTTTTCTTTCAAGCCTTCATCTATTGTTTGTTCATCATCAAAATATCCCTTGATAAATTCATGCATAAATTTAAAAGAATTAAGCATAGCTTTGATTGGTATGATCAAAGAGTTAAAAATAGCTACAATAAGATGGGAAAATTGGCAAATATAATGAAATTATAAGAAATTAAATGGATTTTTTGTTATATCTCATGGATAAAGGAATTATCCTCTTCATCAAAAAATATAATTTCTTCTAAACCTCCTAGGAAAATTTTTCCACCAATTCCACGATGAGTAACCATTAAACTTAATACCACGCCTATAATTAATTCTCCAACTATTAAATCTTCCCTCACCCCAGCATATACACATCACCAAGCGCATCTTCTATAATTTTAGTACTCATCGTGGTCCAACTATTACTCCTACAAATACTCCAATAATGGTAGGCAATTGCAAAAAACTATCAAGCTAAACGGTGTGTAGGAGCCCAAATTCACTAGATTAGGTTAAGCATCTTTTAGTTTTATAAAGATCACAGCGATTTCAACTCTGTGAAGAGAAGTCCAAATTCACTAAGATTTAAAGGACTTTTTTATAAATTGCATTTACAAAGGATATACTATATGGATATGAGTCTTAGGTGATAATAATATCCCTAATGGCCAAGTTATAAATGGGAATGATTTAAGGATGTATGGGAAAACAAGGAACAGCATATCACAAAAAAATTAAAAATAGGGATGGTGTGAATAGCATCAAAATGGAAATAGGATTGTTAGTTTTGTTGTATACAATGGAATCATGGAGAGTAGAACATGTAACATTTCATAGAATTTTATTTGTATTTAAATAATTACCATACAAAGTCGAGTCGACGGGTGAACTTTACAACTTACATTCTAAAAGAACCTTCACACAATTCAAAATGAAAGAAAAAGATGGAGAACTGGAGAAATAAGATTGTTACTGATCTATTAAGAGGAAAACTTTCAAAAAACTTGCGGGAAATGCATAGCCAAAGATTTCAAGAATTAAACTAGATGTAATTTGAATTTTCAAAAGGACCTAAATAGAAATTGATTTTTTTTTTTAAAGAAAAAGCTCACAGACCAAAATCCAACTCATTTAACCAATCCTTCCTCCAAAAGGAATAGAGATAATGACAGGTGGCAGCAAGTGGCTAACCACCAGGCCACGTACCACAAGAAGTGCAAGCAACCAAACTAAGAAACATCCAATTCCTAGACAAAATTTTATTAGGATGTATTGGTTTTATAGGAATGGTTCGGTGCAATGCATTTCTCCCTCTTCACTCATTCACATGTCGCAATATGGCTTAGAGATTACATAAACACAGAGAAGGTCTAGAAGTAGAGCAATGTTAGCAACACATAAAAGCCAGATTTGTACTTTCCTGGCATACAACAAGGGAAAAGGATAAAGCCTAGTTTTCATGGCCATAACTGCTCAAATTAAAAAGGCCATATAAATCCACAACTTCTTTTTTTAATAAAATATTCAATCAAAATTATACTTAGAATGGCATTGAAGTTTGACATTACATACAGATTGACGACCACATTGAATATTGTCGCAATAAATAGCAAAGTCGCAACGAAGCAGATTTGCTTACAGCACTTGGAAGCAAAATACGCTTGAACGAGTCACTCAGGATCTCTTTGAAAGCAGCAAAACCACTTCTCGGAGCAGTGTTATTCCTTTCCTGCTCCGCAGCCGGCCCGGATGGCGGCATTGGGTCCGCACGGAAAGGAATGGGACTGAAAACAAAACCCTGAGAGAGCCACTTCAAAATCAGCTATACACGAATGCGGAACTGTATAACAAACACCAAAATCTTAATAAAAAACAAAATATACTGCACTGATAATAAAAGGTTCGTAGAGTTATATTCAATGAAAGGAACCATACGAGTACTCCTCCATAGGTTTCCTTTGCTCGATTATCAGATAGGCTTTCGGCGGTTACTGGCAAGAGAAAATGGAACGATAATTTGATCAAGCATTCATCCAACTGGAAGCATAACAGGAATAAGACAAGAAAGATAGTGATTCATACCCAAATCGCAATTGATCTCGCAGATAGTGACCTCACCGCGCTGCGGAAAACTAGGCATTCCTTTCAACTAACGGTAGGCGAATTGCTGCTTGAAAGAGTAGAATATGACTTGAAGAGGAAGTCTTGTGCGTTCAATGAGGCAGCGAGAGATGGACGCTTTATGTTAGATTGTGAGGAATGTCCTTGTTTATTTTGTCAGAATAATTATATTTTTTCTTGTTTGAACAAGCTATTATAAAATTGTTATATAAGATGCAATTTTTAAAAAATTGTGGTGGTTATTATAACTTTTTTTAAAAAAAAAAGTCAAATCACAATTTTTTGGGACTCGTCCTACTTAATTAGGTCAAGTTATAAAACGCAGTTTTCTCTTCACAGTTTCTTGAGAAAGCAGACACAACACAATTTTGGCAAATGGATAAGCGGTGCGGGGCAGACTGCGCATCACTTCTTCCGCTTGAATGTCACCAAAAGTGACTTTCAACCAATTAATTTTAGTTATGATTAAGAATGTCAATGTTATACTGGAATAATTCTTGGATAATAAGGAATATAATTGTAATCCTACCAATGCTTGCATTTTTACATTGAATTTAGATTTATATTAACCTTTTGATCATAGTTGATAAATATGTCTAATGCACATTAATTTAGGATTCTAGCATTAATTTAACTCACCATCCAATTAAGATCATTTTCAACATTAATTTCAACATACATTATAGGGCTTATGGTTTAATTAAAATCTCGAATGACACTAATTCTAAGTCATATAGAACTTCATCAATTTGTCCCTTATCCAATGGGTTTAATGGCTAAGCATAAATATTATCGATGATGAGGCATTATTTTTTCACATTATATTCATGATGGGCCAAATGCCCANCAGACCAAAATCCAACTCATTGAACCAATCCTTCCTCCAAAAGGAATAGAGGAAATGACAGGTGGCAGCAAGTGGCTAACCACCAGGCCACGTACCACAAGAAGCGCAAGCAACCAAACTAAGAAACAACCAATTCCTAGACAAAATTTTATTAGGATGTATTGGTTTTATAAGAATGGTTTGGTGCAATGCATTTCTCCCTCTTCACTCATTCACATGTTGCAATATGGCTTAGAGATTACATAAACACAGAGAAGGTCTAGAAGTAGAGCAATGTTAGCAACACATAAAAGCCAGATTTGTACTTTCCTGTCATACAACAAGGGAAAAGGATAAAGCCTAGTTTTCATGGCANATAAAACAAACTCACCTAAGAAATTATCTCCAATTGAAATCAAAGAACTTATCAAGAATAGCATGAAGCTACGCGCCAAGTTGAGTTTGATTTGCCAACAGTATCCACATGGAGCTCACTAACAAAACTCAAGACAAACTCATTAATCAAATCCCTGGCGAGATCACCCAGTCAAGTAAAAGGTATATGCCCACCATACCCTGGGTGGACTTAGCAATCGATTAAGAAGGGATAATACATCCACAAAACTAATAAAGAACTTACTCAATGAAACTATTTGACTCGTTGGATCATTCATACTCATGCAATTATTCAAGTCCACAAAAACTGTGCATTGATTACTATCAAGGAGACAAATAACTTATTTGTACTTAACAATCAATCATTATTCTTAGTTTGATTTTTTACTTAAGATACATGCCTCTTACAATTTATATATTTACTCATTTATGTATAGTTCATGTTTTTTTTTTTTTAATTTTTTTTTAAGAATTTGAGACACTAAGTCGCTACTTATAAATAGGGGGTCTTATGGGTAGCTAAAGCATAAGTATTTTAATCACATGTTTCTTTTGTATTACGACTTTTGGAGACTTGTAGTTGGCTTTTATTTCCCTGTGCTCTCCTCCTTTTATGATTCTTTGTGTTAATGACATGGTGGGACCCACAAATACAACAAGATCCAACATCCTTAATATCAATCCCTAATGCTGCAACGCACATGCACAAGTGCACGTGTTGTATCAGTAATATTTAATTTAAGTCTGGAATGTTGATCCAATAAGAAATGAGGTAATTCTTGTTAGGAAATGTTCAAGCCTACTACTTTTGGTCCTAGCCTAAAATTTGGGTTTTGTTATAGTTCTACAATGTAATCCAAATGTATCACAAGCAATTTAAAAGTTAAAGTCCTACAAAAGTAATACTAAATTATCACAATTATATTGAAAGTATCACAATTATATTGAAAGTGTCAAGTACTTCCTTCTAATGGGCTAAGAGGATTTTATGAAATTGAGAATTTCAAGTAGAAACGTTTAGAGACAAATAGGAGCAATAATTTTCTTTACCACCTCCCGGTAGCGTAAAGAATCTTGTTTAAAAATGGCTTTATTTACATAAATGCCATAGCTAACCCACCAAAGTATATTTCTCTAACATTTGCATCACCCTACAAGACATATCCACATATATCCCATTAGTTAATGTGATAAATTCAGATGATTCTACCACATACTTTCCCAAGACTTATGGTTCACAACTTATTTTAACAATTCACTTGACCAGAATGAAAAGTAAATTAAGCACTGAAGGATTATCATCACCATATAAAGTAATTAAAATACTTAGCAATTCTCATTCCATCCATCCTACTTAATCATCACAAGGAAAAGTAAAAGTCTACTCAAGAAGCATGATAAACACATCAAACAGATTCATTGAACCAAAGAGAAATCCACTATCAAATTGCTACAACTGAAAGACAACAGAAAGTACACAAATAGATTTAGCTTTCACTCATTTACAACGACCATAATATGAATTAATCAACAGTCTTCTTGAATTTATAGGCTGCTACTCTTGTAGAACTCACCTTGTCCTTTACACAAAAGAAGAAGGGATCTCCACAGTAAGCAGAACCCACAAAGAAACCAACTGGCATCAATCCCCTTTAAGCCTGCAATGTACTGATATTTTAAGCCTCTTTAACTTGGCTTCCATGACTCTTCTGCAGCCCTGCATGATACCCCACATGAGCCGCACATTTGAAGTCCCAAACAATAGCAATTGCACATGATAATTTTTGTCACATAAGCGCCCAGGGGATGACTCCTAGGCATCAAGCTCTCTGTCTACTGAAGAGTGGATGGGCGCCTAGGTGCCCAATGATTGGTGCTTAAGTGCCAACCTCTCAAGTCATTAAACTAGGGTCTGATGCCTAGGCACTAGGGCCACGTTACACCTTTTAGCCACATATCTTCTCTTAGTTTCCCTATTTCCATTACATGTTATACCTACAAGATAAACACCTAAATACCTTTCTTATAGTGCAATTTCATCCATAAAAATGTATAATAATATCAAGAAATACTAGCTAACTTATGCACACATCAAAATCTCCAAACTTAAAGGCTACTTGTCCCCAAATAACACCAATACTTAAATATTGAATTAGTTAACTTATAGAAGTGGGTTTCATGGAACATTATCTACAATCATGTCTCAAAAGAACCATAGTTAGGAAAATGCAATATCACAAATAAAATGTGATTTCATATTTATTTTTAAAAAATAGTAAATGCTAAATAGTGCAAATCAAATATCAGACATGTAGAATTAAGCTCTCCTTTAAATAATTTACTTCATAAACATAAATAAATTTAGGAATGTAGTGGAGTTTTCAATTTAAAAAGAATGTTAATATATAACCAATTTTTGTTAAGCCTTCTCCTCAAACTTCTCCTCATTATATTTTTTAACTTAAACCTTTTTTTCATACCTTAGGAACATATTGCAATTCTAAGAATAATTCCTTGAAGATTACTATACCAGGATAGGCCTTGTAATAATTTTGAATTCTAATATCATCTCTCAAAATTGAAACACACCACGTTCCTCTTCTTTTTAATGTTTTAAAAGTTTAAGAAGTATTAGAAAAAATACAATTATATGGAAGCTAAATTCTTATTAAATATACATCTAAGTGCTCCTAGTTTAACAAATATCTAATTCTTTTTAAAAGTAAATATGTTAATTACCTTTCCATATACTGTTGCAAAGTTTACTTAGCACTAGTCTAACTCAATTCACATAGAGTTCAAATTAGTTAACTATGTTTCTCCTTTCTCAAGATTGTTACAGTTCAATATTTATCCACACTTTCCTCAAGTTAACTAAGAACAACAACTTAAATTTAATTTACTAAGGACAAATAATCTTAGGCACCATAAGATCCCCCCTCCCCCCAAACTTAATTCCAAACACTTATAGCAATTTGAACATGAATGCAGATGGGGAGATAAATAATAGTAATACTTCTTACGACATGCTCATATCAACAATGAATCAACAAGTATGTAACAAAAAGTGCTAATGAAATGAACAAAACATCATACTAAATAAAGCTGCACAAAAAAATTAAATATTTACAATAAGAATATAAAGAGTTCCACAATAAAATTACAAACTGAGCCAACAAGAATACAATTTAACAACAATAATGAATAAAATAGCATCCCATGCTTCCAAACAAAAAGACTACGATCACTCATCCTCATTATCATTGTTGACCTCATTTTTGGTGAGGTCTCTTTCTCTCCTTGGAGCCTAAGATTTAAACTTAGGATTTTGTATTTGACTCTCCTATAGACCTAGTACTGAGAGCCACTGATACACCTAAAATATATAATATTTTTAAACACATTTTTATACCTATTTTTGAGATATTGCGCTTTAATGGAAGGTATTTTTGTGGTTTTCTTGCAGATACAAGTAAAAATGGAAAAAAATGCTTAAAGGAGTGAGAAAGAATCAAATTTAGAGCAAAAAGGTGAAAAATTATGCAAAAGAGTTTTGGCGCCTAAGCGCCAGTTAAACAGAGAAGATCGCGCCTAAGCGCCGAGACCCCGCGCTTAAGCACCAGTGGCAGTTACTAGACGAGTAAAATTGGTTTTCACGAATTTTGAAGAGGTTTTTGAGGCACCCATTGGCTTAATAGGTGGTTGTAACCACCATGGACGAACATTATCATGGAAGGATGCATCTCTTGGGCAAATACATCGAATCAAGATACACTTTGAAGAGATCCCAAGGAACCTCTTGGAAAACTATAAAAGAAATAAGAGAGGTCTTAGAAAAGGGAAGAGATCCCAAGGCACCTCTTGGAAAACTATAAAAGAAAGAAGGGAGGACTTAGAAAAGATTCTTGAAAATATTGGGCAGTTTTGATTCTCTAGGGAGTTAGTTCGGAGAGATTTTCAGGAACCACTTTTTATTTACTTTATCCTTTTCGTTATTTTGTTTTGAGTGATTATAAAAGAGAAAAGATTCAAATGAACTTTAAGAGTTTGGTGGAGGACTTGAGATAAGTTTTTATCTTTTTGTTTTAGACTACTTTTGGTTTTAATCGAGACTTGTTGTTGGTTTGACAATTATTTCTTCTTTTAAACTAAAGTGTGGTTTTATTTTCTCCATGGATTCTGAGTAGTTTTCTTTATCTTTATTCTTAAAATGATAAGTAATTAAGTTTTGGATGGAAGTTGTGGATAGTATTGATCTTCAATGTTAGAAGAAGTTATATTTTAAATTCATGCACTTCATTTACTTCTTGATTTGGTCAATCCAGATGTTAAAATTTGTTGTAAGAACATGTAAGAATTTCATTTACTTCTTGATTTGGCCAATCCAGATGTTAAAACTGTTGTGATGATTTAAATCCATGCACTTCATTTACTTCTTGATTTGGCCAATCCAAATGCTAAAATTTTTGTGAGAACATGTAAGAATCTCTTCATTTACTTCTTGATTTGGCCAATCCAGATGTTAACATTTGTTGTGAGAACATGTAAGAACTGGCCTGGTATTGTCTCAGTCAACAATTGGAAAGAATCATATGAGGTTGTATGAATGAGAATGTAGGTCATATAATTGAGTGCAAATAAATAGGGAAATATTCATTGATGGGTGTAGAGTTAACAGATCTTGAGTGCAAATAAATAGGGAAATATTCATTGAAGGGTGTAGAGTTAGAGGACTTTAAAATGACAGGTTAAAGCCCCCAACTTGGTTTATTGTTTTAGGTTCTGATACGAGAATGTTAGCCCCTAGGTGGAGGGAATCGGTTTACTTCTCGATTTGGCCAATCTGATACGAGATGTTAGCCCCCAGGTGGAGGGAATCGATGTTTGGTTTATTGTTTTAGGTTTTGATACAAGATGTTAGCCCCCAGGTGGAGGGAATCAAGGGAGGGTTAAAGCCCCCAACTTGGTTTATTATTTTAGGTTTTGATACGAAATGTTAGCCCCCAGGTTGAGGGAATCGAGGGAACTCTAAAGTGAGAGCTAGTATCTTCCCTGCCTAGGCGGTCTTCAGAACTATTCAAACTTTAAATTAGTCAATGTTCTTTATAACATCTCTGCCTAGCCGGTCTTCAGAACTATTCAAACTTTAAATTAGCCAATATTCTTTATAGCATCTCTAGTAAGGGTAAATAGGTTATGATACGAGATGTTAGCCCCCAGGTGGAGGGAATTAATGGAACTCTAGAGTGAGAGATGGTATCTTCCCTACCTATTAGCCTTGAGGTGGAGAGAATCGAGGGAACTCTAGAGTGAGAGCTAGTATCTTCCCTGCCTAGCGATGCTAGCCCCCGGGTGGAGGGAATCGAGGGAACTCTAGAGTGAGAGCTGGTATCTTCCCTGCCTAGGCTCGAGATGTTAGCCCCCAGGTGGAGGGAATTAAGGGAACTCTAGAGTGACAACTCGTATCTTCTCTGCCTAGCCGATCTTCAGAACTATTCAAACTTTAAATTAGCCAATATTCTTTATAGCATCTCTAGTAAGGGTAAAGAATATTGATGCTCCTATTTGGCACAATATAATTTGCATACTTCCACAACAGAATTCCTATACTTATTACTGATTCATGATAACAAGAAAGATATTTTCATATTAAGTACTTTTTTTCTACAAAAACTTTAGCTATCTTTTTAAGTTGTTACTGTTTCGTTAAAATATCAAAAATATCAAAAATATTTAAATTTCTACAAAAATCATTTTTAGTTTAAGTAATTATCTTTTTAAAAATAGAAAAACTTTCTAAAAAGTGCATATTGCATAATCTTCCCTGTGGGTTCGATATTCAGGTCTTAATCAAAAAGTCATATATTACTTGATAATGATACATATACTTGTGTAGTATCCCGATATAAATATATATAAATTAAAAAGTTAAATTCTTACTTTTCTTTAGGATCAAGTTTTTTGTTTTGTTGCAAAATAAGGAAATATAAGTGAAAATACAATCAGAACTATTGTTATTTTGTGAATAAGCGTTAAGATCGGGGATCACCCACCTTTTTTAGAAATTCAAATCATCTCCCAGCTCTTTTGCGAGGCCTCATGTGAGTGGCTCTAAGCATTCAACTTTTAGTTGCAAGGGCTAAGGATCAGTATGTAAAGGCTCGAACAGAGTTCCTCTAAACTTTCAAAACCTTATGAGACCCATTGTAACTCTCGTGTGTATTCGTGATACATCGACATTGTGATTCACAATTCACACACTCGATGCACATTAACACTGAAATTTACATCACATACCCATTTATGTATTTTATAATTAATCAAAACTGAAAATGATTCTTCAAAATAATGGACCGCGGGTTTGATATTTAAAGAAAATTGAATTTGACGCATTTTTCGACACCACCGTCAACAAAGTTATCTAGACGATTGATGGGCGAAAACTTGAGATTAAATTAATAATAAATATGCAATCTAACCCAAACAATAATTTAACTTTAATGAAAATAATTTATCTTTAAAACCTCTTTAAACTCTCAATTTCTTTCTACATATAACTCAAGTATACATATTGTTCAAGTAATACAAGGCTCTAATGGAGTTCTAGATATCGATCCCACAGGGACGCTGGAAAAATATATAAGCTGGCTATTAATATTCTATTCTTAAATTAAAATAAAAATAAAAACAAAGTAAAGTACAAAGTTTGAAGTTAAACTACTCTAGTGAAATGCAACTAAATATGCAGATGTACAACTACAACAGTTAAGTTCAACTAGATGTTAAACTTTCAAAAGTAAAATAGTTGAAATAAAATAAACATTTTTGTTGATAAAAAGTTCAAGTATGAGAAAACACTCTCCCCCTTTATAATGAAAATATGGTTTTTGAAGAAATTGAAATCATTTGAAAAATATATTTAAAATTTTTTTTGTGTCAAATAGGAGCAACCCTATTCTCTACCCTCTTCCGAGAGCTATAAAAAACATTGACTTTTCCAGAGTTTGGTCCCTAATTTCGTGGTTAGGCTGGGGGGATACCGGCTATCACTCCAGAGCTCCCACTACTCCCTCACCTAAGGGTTAACATACTCGCATTAGTTTCTAATCAATCGAACCAAATTGGGGATTCTAATCTGTCACCTTAAAATCTTCCAATTCTACATCCAACGAAGTATATTTCCCTATTTATTTGCGCCCAATATCATGGATGACATACTCTCCCATGAAATCAAATGTGATTCTCCCTTTGTTGTAGAAATCATATCACCTATTTAGGTTATATGTTTCTCAACACATTTTAATAATTCAATTGGTCAGATCGAAAAGTAAATGAAGATGAGAGTTCAAATCATCATAATATATATACATTTAAAACCGTAGAAAACAAAATCAATTCTTCACAAAGTCATTTCTTCAAAGTAGGGAGAAGAATAAAAAAGACTACTCAGAATTCATGAGAAAGATACGATAAAACATGGAATTCATATATAAAAACAAGTTTACAAATAAAGGAAATGAAAAATACAACTTATCTCACAATCCTTCCCAAGCAAATCTCTAGAGGTTCTCTCCTAGCCTTTCTCTCTTTACAAGAACTCTCAATTCTCTCTTAGGAGTGTAATGAAGAAGAAATCTCTCACCTTCTCTCTCCTCTTACAACCCTAGAAGACAATCTCCAAGCCCTTGACTTTCTCTCTCTATCTCTCCTTCTTGGTTCTCACACCACCTATCTTTTTTCGCCCCCCACCCTCTTGAAGTTCTTCTCCCACTTAATTTTATTTTGCGTTGCTGACCGTGACTTTATATATGCTTAAAAATATAAGTATTTAATACTACTGCTAAAAGATCTACTTCCTCAGCAACTATACTAAATCCTTAATAACAGTTATAGATTCAACAAATATGGATGAAATAAAAATTCAATAATTGTAAAGTCACACTTATCAACGCAAGTATATGTATCACTCAAGTAATATAGGTCTCTAATGGAGTCCTAGAAATTGATCCCACAGGGAGANAAAATCTCCAATTCTACGTCCGATAATATTATTTCCCTATTTATTTGCACCCAACTTCCAAGGGCTTTGACCCCCCCCTGAATCTTGGATGTAATATTCACTTTAGTTGTAAAACTCAACATATTTTAACAAATCAAATATCTCCAATTCTACTCCCGATAATTTTATTTCCTTATTTATTTGCACCCAACTTCCAAGGGCTTTGACCTCCAATGCCCGATAATATTATTTCCCTATTTATTTGCACCCAACTTCCCTCTAAAATCTCCAATTCTACGCCTGATAATTTTATTTCCCTATTTATTTGCACCCAACTTCTAATCTAAAATCTCCAATTCTACGCCCGATAATATTATTTCCCTATTTATTTGCACCCAACTTCCGAGGGCTTTGAGGCTTTGACCTCCCTGAATCTTGAGATGTAATCTTCACTTTAGTTGTAAAACTCAACATATTTTAACAGATCAATTGACCAGATTGTGTAATCTTCACTTTAGTTGTAAAACTCAACATATTTTAACAAATTAATTGGCCAGATTGGTAATCTTCACTTTAGTTGTAAAACTCAACATATTTTAACAAATCAATTGGCCAGATTGAAAATAAATTAAGATCGAAATCAATTGGCCAGATTGAAAGAATTTCCCTATTTATTTGCACCCAACTTCCAAGGGCTTTGACCTCCCAGAATCTTGGATGTATTTCACTTTAGTTGTAAAACTCAACATATTTTAACAAATCAATTGGTCAGATTGAAAGTAAATGAAGATCAAAATGAAAATATCATCATAATTTCTTAAACATTTTCATGGCTTCACCATTTCACAAATCTCAAGATAAGGAGAAAGACAGAGAAAACTACTCAAATCTCATGGGGAAGACACAACAAAACTCGGAATTCATATATAAAATCAAAGTCATACAAACTACAACAAGTAAATAACTTATCTCTAATTTCTCCCCAAGAAAACTCATTGATGTTCCTCTGAATCTCTTCCTTTCTTTACAGCACACAAAATTCCTCTTTGAAGTAGCAAGGAGGAAGAAATCTCTCACTTTCCCTCCACTCTTACAATCTCTCGAAGAATTCCTCACAATTTTTACACACCATTGGAACCTTTCTAACCTCTAAGAACTCTCCAGGTCTTCCCCTCTCTCCAGGCTCTTCTAATTTTCAGCCAAAATAGTCTTTTAAAGTTATGGATGAGCTTTCCTAAGAGTTTCTTAAGCATCCCTCCAAAATTTGGCATTATCCAAATCCTGATTGGGCATAACCGTCGAGCTCGCCATCACCGGCCTCGAGGGCGCCGTTGGCGGACCTTCATAATGAATTAATTCTGGAGTCTCAGGAAAATCTCGTCGTCGGCGGGGTCGATGGCGCCGTCGGCGCCCTAGTTCAATTCTTCACATTTGGTTCTTTTTGCATCTTTTTGCTCAAATGACCCTAATTCATCATTCCTGCAACAAAACATCAAAAATACCTTTCTTTAAAGTGCAATATCATCAAAAATAGTATAAAATAGGTATGAAAATCTCAACATATTTTCCTCTGGTCAGCTGCCTCCACTAAAAAATTTTCAATTTCCCTCCAAAATTCAAAAATCAAACTTTTGAATTCAAACGATGTGTCTCTTTGATCCAATAGTCAAATCCCTTAAAATTAGAACCTTTCAAAGTGTCTAGATTTATTGAATCACTCTATGGGGTTTTTAGAACAAGTGTCCATTTGAAAATTCGCCCAAAATTTATTTCAAACCGCCTTAATTTGAAAAAGTCGCAACTGATGCATCATGCGCCGATCTGGCACATCATGCGCTAGCGCTATGGATTTTTGCGCATCATGTGCCAAATCCCAAAATTGGTTGTTTTTTCTCCAAATTTTCCTCCTTTTCCATTTTTGCTCCAAATGTCTAAAAATGGTTTACCTGCAACAAAAAGACAAAAATATCTTTTTTTTAAGTGCAATATCACAAAAAATAGGTATAAAAAGGGTACTTAAAACAGTATATTATTTTTGTGTATCAAAATCCTCCAAATTTAAATGTTGTCCTCAAGTGACACTTTTATTACATAAAAACATATGGCTTTAGGATAGAGATTAACTTATCACTTCTATACTTTAATTTAATAAATAAAATAACAATAATTAAGAAAAACCTTTAATAACTTAGGTTCAAACTCCAAGTCTAGAAATATATAGTAATCAAATTTAAGATTTCTGAATCTCTATTCATTTCAAGAAGAATTGCAATTTGTCATGCTATGAACATTTATAACATTTATATGAAAAAGAACTTCATGAAAACTTTACTAGGAATGCTACTAATACTTCAATACAAGTTTAGAAAATGTAATAAAGCTCCTTCCTTAAGTTGATTTAAGTGAAGCCAATTTTTGATTAGGCATCTCCTCAAGCAGAAAATAAGATAAGATTTCGAACAAAAGCCAATTTTTTATTTTAGTTTAACATGTATAGATTCAATAGACTTCTAAACGGTGGGTATAAAAGCAAACAACACACTAACATGATAAAAAAAAATACAGGGTAGCAGTTTCAGAATTTTAAAATTAAGATCTAAGCTAGCAAGATTTTTAACTTAAAAAAAACATGAAATTAAATTAAGTTCTAAACTAACCAATCCACATTACTAAAAACAAAACAGTTTCTACCCTAAACTTTTAAAAACAAAATACTATCTAAGACAACAATCACAACAACAATAGAACATAAAAATTCAAAACACAACATAAAACATAGTCCAAAACATCACATAACTGCATCTATAGCAGTACTATATCACAGAGTCCGTAACAAAACACAAACGTAACAATACTTCAAACAAAATCAAGTCCAACACATCATCTCTCATCTCTACTCCTCTCCACTTTCAGAATCGCCACTATACCACTTTTCTTTAGGCTCATAGTCAGGATAATGAGGATATTGAGGAAAACTACTCCTGGGTCACCTCTAATTAGGCCCTCCAGAGCTGGGTATAATTCTCCTCAAAATCATTCTTTCTCCTATTATACCTATTTGTATGCTCAGCAAAATGTTCTAGATTTTGAACTTTATCAGTGGTAAAGTGGATATGAGTCATCATCTTCTGTAATAACTGCTCTTGAGTCTCAGCTGACTCACCTCGAGATGTAGAAGCACGTGAAGCAGATGGTCTTGATGAAGATGCAGCAGAGGTAGATGCAGCAAATGTCTCTAATCCATAGCTCCTATAAAATCCTCCTCTCCAACCAAAAATCGAGTGCTTCGAATAAGTCTTCACATTCACTTTCATAATGGGATTCAGAGGCAACAGAATTTCCTCCCAACTATCATACTTTACTCCAACCTGCTCGCATAAAAAATATATCAAGGAAGGAAATCTCATACTTGCAGTAGCAGCAGCAGTAGCTGAACTGATGATAGTGTGATAGATCAAAGCCCCTATGTTGATGGGCTTTCCCTCTTGAATACAATAATTCAACATCGCTCTCTCTCTCTGGTCACTTCACTGAGATGATTTGCAGGAAGCAGACGAGCATATATAAAATAATGCTAAGCCTTTGATGGTGCACACAACTTTGACGTTAGAAAATTTACTCTCCTCTCATTTGTATTCTTTTAAAGTCCTTTTCTAACAGTCAAACAAGATATGATTTCGTCCAATTCCACTTTCGTAGGACTATAATTTGCATAAAAACACAAAGTCTCCGGTGGTAAATGGTAAAACAAGTTGATTACCTCTGGAGTAAAATGTACCAACTTCCCTCAAACCATAACTCGATCGCCCTCAGCCTCTGGGAGATTTTCATAAAACTCCCTTACAACAGAAATTACAGTGACAGCAGAGAAATAATAGAACTATTCCCACTGTTGGCAGACTATCAGGTCTTCCACTTCTTCGCCTGGACTCTTAAAACATCGCTCCTGAATCAATTTTGTGACTGTAGAGCGTCACTATATCGATCCTGAGCTTTTGAACTGACAAATTTTTTCAAATCAAATGGGCTCTTTCCTTCGCTCCTTTTCATTCTTGGTGTCATTCTACAAATTTGATAAACTCCAAAAATAACTTTAAAAATCAAGTTTAAATCACCAAACTAAACTTACAAAAGTACTAACTAAACTTCCCAAGCAATTTCCATAGATTTTTCTTCACTTTTCACCATGAATAGTAAATTTTTGAAATCTTCCAAACGTGCTTAAAATATATGGTGAAAATCTAAAATTTTTGCATAGAAGTAAAGCTCTTACTTCAAAGAACCTGGATCTAGCAAATCTCACTTGATTCTACCAAGAAATCTTCGTATTTCACTTGCCCTAGCCCTCTAAATCGCCAACTCGAGTTGGGTAAGACGATAGGAGGCATTAAAAATGGCATTTTCATACCAAAAATTCACTTTTAACCATTCGCAAACCAGTTTTCGTGAACCAGCGCTTAAGCGCGGGTAAGTGGCACTTAGGCGCCTGCCTCTCGGGATGGCTCGCACTTAAGCGCGAGATGTGGCACTTAGGCGCCAGTTCACAATTTTAGAAAATTTTAATTAAAAGTAAAATGCACTATTAGCCTAAGTAAACCACCCCTAAATAGTCTCATAGCACTTAAATGACTATTTTTACTTCCTATAACTACCTTCCCTCTCAAAATTCTCCATAATAATTAATTCAATTCAAGGCTAAAAATAACAAAAATTTTCACAAAAATAAACTTATATTAATTCACAAACAAGTGCAAACACATTTAACACTTAGTTCTCTCTCCAAATAGTTTTGGATGAGAAAATTTTCCTAAGTACAAAACACTTAACACACATTTACAATTAAACACATAAGTGACACAAACACTAAACACAAGACATAAACACTAACACACTTAAAAACATGACTCCAAACACACAATTCCTAACACTTAACTTAGTGCCACTCTTCATTAGAAGGAAAGAATTATTGTCTCTCAGTAGTCTCTCCGGGAATATAGAGTTGATAAAAAGGATGGCGATGACGAGCTCTAACTATCATCTTCGATCCACTTTTGCTTAAGGAACATCGCCTTATCTGCTTCCTCAACAAAACTGGTATGGTTGAATTGCATCCTAATTTGCCACCCAATATGTTCTAGATGAGCATGCAATTCAAGCACCTTAGTCTCTAATACAAATATTGTATTCTCCATCTGGTTGATCTTCTCTGATATCCCTTCAATACTAACAGCTAAGAAACCATTATACATCTCCTGTGCACTTTGACTAACAAACTTCTTCCTCATGGATTCTTCCTTCTTCTTCAAATCCATCTCCCATGAAGACATTTTCTTCAAATCTCTCTCTTTCTTAGACTTTTAGAGCTATAAATAATCCGAGGTGAAATTCCTTCACAAACCCCTTCTATTTATAGGCCTAATTCCCCCTCATAACTTCTAGGCACGACTAGAAACTGCCAAAACACATTTATTCCAACTAAATTGCAGTTACACCATCTAGAAATCAAAATTTGCACATATAATTAAATTCTTGAGCTTAAGCGCCAGATCCAGCGCTTAAGCGCCAGGGCACATTTTTGCACCAGTCAACTCAATGTCTAAATTCTCATTCTAACATGTCTAGGTCACTAAATAAAGTCTAAAAATCATTACTAGCACATAATGAACTCAAAAATACTACCCCAAATTTCTTAATCAGACTCAAAGCAACAATAAAAGCAGAAACACACTGATAACTATGGGTTGCCTCCCACAAAGTGCTTGGTTTTACGTCGTCAGCCTGACGCAACCAGTGTTCATTATGGTTGACCCAACATCATTCCATCATTATATTTATGATGATCCCCTATATACTAAGGTTTCAGTCTATGTTCATTCACTTTAAAAATTTTCTCAGAATTAGGATCTTTAATTTCCACAGCTCCATAAGGATAAAATTTCATCACAACAAATGGGACCATCCACCTGGACTTAAGTTTGCCTAGAAATAATCTTAACCTTGCATTATATAGCAAAACTTCTTACCCTTGCTGAAAATTTTTAGTAAGAATCTTTAGATCATGCCACATTTTTATCTTTTCTTTATAAATCTTAGCACTCATAAGATTCATTCATTATCTCTTCAAGCTCATTTAATTATAACAATCTTTTCTCACCAACATCTTTTAAATTATAATTGAACTCTTAAATAACTCAATATGCTTTATGCACAAGTTCAACTGGTAAGTGAAAAGCTTTCCCAAATATTAACCTATATGGGGACATGCCTATAGGAGTTCTATATGCAGTCCTATAAGCCCATGTCCCAAATATTAGCCTATATGAGGACATTCCTATAGGAGTTCTGTATGCAGTCCTATAAGCCCACAAACGCTTTCCCAAATATTAGCCTATATGGAGACATTCCTATAGGAGTTCTATATGCAGTCCTATAAGCCCACAAAGCATAGGTAAGTTTGACTGACCAATCCATTTTTGTTAGATTCACAGATTTTTCCATAATTCTTTTAATTTTTTGATTGGTTTGACTGACCAATCCATTTTTTTTGGATTCACAGATTTTTCCATAATTCTTTTAATTTCCTGATTAGATAATTCAGCCAATAATATGGGGACATTCCTATAGGAGTTCTGTATGCAGTCCTATAAGCCCACAAAGCATAGTCATAACTGACCAATCTATTTTTGTCACAGATTTTTCCATAATTCTTTTAATTTCCTGATTGGATAATTCAGCCAAACCACTTGTCCGAGTATGATAAACAGTAGCAATCCTATGATTTATATGATATTTCTTTAATAACTTCTTCATAATGGCATTTCTGAAATGACTTCCCCCATCAGTAATGATAACTGTCGGCATTCCAAATCTACAAAATATGTTCATTTTGCAACACTTTGAGCATCACATCGAGGTAAAGTAGTAGCTTCTATCCATTTGGATGCATAGTCCACTGCTAACAGAATATATAAATTTCTGAAAGATGGTATAAATGGTCCCATGAAATCTAATTCCCAAATATCAAATATTTTAACTTCTAGCATATAATTGAGGGGCATCACATTTCTTCTAGAAATATTGCCTACTCTTTAACATCTATCATAAGTTCTTATATAAGCATTAACATCTCTAAAAATTGTAAGCTAATAAAATCTAGATTGTAGAATTTTGTCAACATCTCTAAAAATTGTAGGCCAATAAAATTCAAATTGTAAAATTTTGTATGTTGTTTTATCAACATTAATATAAGCATTAACATCTCTAAAAATTGTAGGCCAATAGAATCCAGATTATAAAATTTTGTATGTTGTTTTATCAACACTGTCCCCCATGACATTTTTGGATAATTTCATAAGTTTCTTCTAATGGTACACATCTTCGAATGATCATATCATTTCCTTATTTATATAAATATGGGTCATCCCAAAATTAAGTCTTAGCTTCAGAAATAAATTTTCTCATTTGTTGGTGTCATTCCATAGGGTTTAAGATCACTAAATATATTTCACAATGTCGGCATACCACGAAACACGCCACTCATTTACAGTGAACAATTTTTCATCTGAAAAATGATCATTAATTTTTTTTTTCAAAACAGAGTGGTTTTTCTAATTCAAATATGGACAAATGATCAGCAATTTCATTTTCAGCTCCCTTCTGATCTACTATTTTAAAATCAAATTCTTGTAAAAGAATAATCCATCTTATAAGTCTCGGTTTAATATCCTTCTTTTTCATTAAGTATTTAACAGCAGAATGATCTATATACACTATACAATGAGTTCCAATCAAATATGATCTAAATTTATTAAGGGCATATATTATTGCTAATAACTCTTTTTCAGTTGTTGTATAATTAATTTGAGTTTCATTAAGAGTTTTACTAGTATAGTAAATAACTTTGAAAATTTTATCATATCTTTGTCCTAAAACAGCTCTAATAGTATAATCACTTGCATCACACATAAGTTCACAAGGTTTTTCCCAATTTGGTGAAACTATAATTAGTGCATTAATTTTTCTTTTAATAATTTAAAAACTTTTAGGCATTCCTCATCAAAATTGAAACTTGCATCTTTCTCCAGTAAATGGCGTAAAGGCTTAGCAATCTTAAAAAAGTCCTTAATATATCGCTTGTAGAATCCAGCATGTCCTAAAAAACTCTTAATTTCCCTTAGATGTGTTGGATAATGTAAATTAGCGATCTCTTGAATTTTAGCAGAAACTACTTCTATACCATTTTTTAATATTTGATGACCTAATACAATTCCTCTTGCTACCATAAATTGGCATTTTTTCCAATTAAGGACAAAATTTATTTCTTCACATCGCTTAAGAACTTTAGATAAATGTTCTAAACATGAGTCAAATGAAGTTTCAAATACTTAAAAGTCATCAATAAAGACTTCAATCCCTTTTTCAATTAAATCATAAAAAATTGCATCATACATCTTTGAAATGTAGCAAGGGCATTACATAAACCAAAGGGCATTCTTCTAAAAGCAAAAGTACCATAAAGACTGGTAAATGTTGTTTTCTCTTGATCCTCAGGAGATATTTGAATTTGGTGATAACCGATATATCCATCCAGAAAATAAAAGTATTTATGCCCAGCTTGTCTATCCAACATTTGATCTAGAAAGGGTGGTGGAAAATGATATTTCCTAGTGATAAGATTTAATTTTCTATAATCAATGCATATTCGCTACCCTGTAACTTATCTAGTAGGTATTAACTCAATATGCTCATTCACAGTTACCGTTACTCCCCCTTTCTTAGGAACACAGTGAATTGGACTAACCCATGCACCATTTAAAATAGGGTAGATAATTCCAGCATCTAATCATTTAAAATTTCTTTCTTAACAACCTCTTTTATAACAGGATTTAATCTCCTTTGTCGATCAGCTCTGGGTTTGCAGTTTTCTTCCAAATTAATTCTATGCATACAAATTGAAACAGATTCCTTTAATATCAGCAATTGTCCATCTGAAGGCTTTCTTAAAATTTTTCAAAATTTTCATCAGCTTTTCATCTTTCGAGGAAATTATATCAATTAAAGTAGAGGAATCTCCTAAAAAGGCATATTTTAAATTTTTAGGAAGTAATTTCAACTCAACTTCTGGAGGTTTTTCAATATATGGATAAAATGATTTATCTTTGTCTATCGTGTCTAAAATTTCAAAAGTTTCTTGAACATAACTTGAATCTTCCTTAAAAAGGTTTACACATTGATCTAATTCCTCTTTTTTTTCGTGTTCCAAATCTTTTTCTTCAGATTTTTCTTCATAAGTGGTCTTGAAATGGCATTCGCTCGGATATCTTATAACATTCATCATCTTTACCTTTTGTAGGGTATTTCATTAATTTTGAAAATGTTAAAAGTAATAGTTTGATCATTGACGCGCATTGGTAATTCCCCTTTATGCACATCTATCATTGCTCTTCTTGTGTCTAGGAAAGGTCTCCCTAAAATGATTAGTATCTTTTTATCTTCCTCCATATATAGCACAATGAAATCAACAGGAATAATAAATTGATCCACTTTCAGTAGGACATCTTCTATAACTCCTTTAAGATATGTTATTGAACGATCTGCTAACTGCAGAGTTACAGTAGTAGGGGTTTTTTCTCCTAATCTCAATCTTTTGAATATTGATAATGACATAAGGTTAATGCTTGCACCTAAATCATATAAAGCTTTCCCATAAAATTTTGTCTCCTATTGCACATGGAATTGTAAAGCTACCAGGATCTTTAAGCTTTTCATGAAGTTTCTTTTGAATTATAGCAATGCACTCCTCACTAAGTGCAACAGTCTCATTATCTTCAAACTTCCTTTTTCTGTTGAGAATATCCTTCATAAACTTTACATAGTTTCGTATTTGTTCTAAGGCTTCGGTAAATGGAATATTGATTGTAAGCTTCTTAAATATTTTTCAGAAATTTTGAAAATTGCTTATCTAACTTATGTTGTCGAAGTCTCTGAGAAAATGGAGGTGGTGGTTTTTCTAAATCAATTTTTGGTGAAGAAATAGGTCTTTCAGAATCTTTCAGAGCGTCCTCTTTTTATTCTTTAATTTCTTCTCTCTCTACTTCAATCTCTTTTTGAACCCTACCTTCCAACTCTCTTCCCCTTCTAAGTTGTACGGCTTTAACTTAGTTTTTATTCTGGTCTTTTGGATTTGATTCGGGAGTATTCCTTGGGATCTATTACTTAATGAACTTGCGATTTGCCCAACTTTATTCTTAATATTTCTAATTTTAGCTCCTTGACTTTGTAACTGATTACCCATTTATAACACCACTTTTTCTATAGACAACTTCTTATCCTTAAACTGTGTATTACTGTTGATTCCTGGAGGATAAGTAGACATATAATTATTATTCCCTTGGTTGTTCCAGTTTCCTAATGGATTTACTTGGTTGTTTCCCCATTGCTAATTATTACCACCTGAATTGTTATTCCATATAAAGTTGGGATGGTTCTTCCAACATGGGTTATAATAATTGAAATATGGGTTATTCTGCTTATTATTTATAATANTAATAATTGAAATATGGGTTATTCTGCTTATTATTTATAATATTCAAAGTCTCTAATGATGTTTGAGAATCTACCATTTGGCCTAATAAATTCTCTTCAATCATGGAAATTGGTTGAGAAAAATTCATTCCAAATTGGTCTAACTTCCTTGAAATTGCGGCAACTTGATTTAATAACATAGTAAATGCATCAGTTTCATGAATATTGGCTATTTTCTTTGGATTCACCCTCTCAGAAGGCCATTGAAAATTATTGGTAGTCATCTCTTCAATTAAAGCATAAGCGTCATAAAATGGTTTTGACATCAATGAACCATCAGCAGCAACATCGATAATAGATCTAAGAGAACCAATTAATCTCTTATAAAATGTTTGAATTATTAACCAATCTGGTATAGCATGGTGTGGACACTTTCTTAAGAGTTCTTTAAATCCTTCCCATGCTTCATAAATAGATTTCCCTTCAAACTGATTAAAAGATGTAATATCATTTCTAAGCTTCGCAGATTTTTATGGTAAAAAATATTTAGCAAGGAATTTTTGTGCTAAATTACCCTAAGTTCTGATAGATCCATGTGCAAACAAATTCAACCGCATCTTAGTTTTATCCCTCAGTGAGAAAGGAAATAACCTAAGTCTTATGGCATCATCTGAAACACCATCGTATTTAAATGTAGCACACAATTCTAGAAAATTGGAAAGATGTAAATTTGGATCTTCAGTTGGTGATCCCCCAAACTGATTATTTGATACAATTTGGATAATAGCAAATTTAAGCTCAAATGAATTAGCCACTACAGTAGGTTTTTGAATACTACAATGAAGTTCATCTACAGTAGGGTTGGCATAATCTCTTAAAGGTCTAAACTTTTGATGAATTTTAGCATTTTGATTATTTTGGTTTACCATTTCTATAATTTTTTGGATTTTTCAAGATTTTTTATTTTTTTAGTTTTTCTGATTTTTCTAATAGTTCTTTCTAACTCGGAATCGTAGGGCACTAGTCCTTCAAAACCTGAACTACTCATACACTAACATAACATAAAATAAAATAAAATAAAACATACAAAATAAGATACAATATTTAAAGTTTAAATAAGACTATCTAAAAATAAAAATTTACTTAGTTTTCTTCCACGACAACGGCGCCAAACAATTGATCTCGACTTAATGCTTATGCACAGTATAACAATAGTTCTGATAGTATTTTTCACTTATATTTTCTTATTTTGCAACAAAATCAAAAACTTGATCTTGAAGAAAAATAAAAATTTAACTTTTTAATTTATATATATTTATATTGGGATACTACGCAAGGATAATTATTGTTATCAAGTAATATAAGATTTTTTGATTAAGACCTGAATATCGAACCCATAGGGAAGATTATGCAATATGCACTTTTAAGAAAGTTTTTATATTTTTAAAAGATAATTACTTAAACTGAAAATAATTTTTGCAGGAATTTAAAATTTAAATATTTTTGATATTTTAATGAGACAGTAACAACTTAAAAAGATAACTAAAGTTTTTGTAGAAGAAAAATACTTAATATAAAAATATCTTTCTTTTTATCATGAATCAGTAATAAGTATAAGAATTCTGTTGTGGAAGTATGCAAATTGTGTTGTGCCAAATAGGGGCAATAATATTTTTTACCCTTACTAGAGATGTTATAAAGAACATTGGTTAATTTAAAGTTTAAATAGTTCTGAAGACTGGCTTGGTAGGGAATATACTAGCTCTCACTCTAGAGTTCCTTCAATTCCCTCCACATGGGGGCTAACATTCTCGTATCAGAACCTAAAACAATAAACCAAGTTGGGGGGCTTTAACCTGTCACTTTAAAGTCCTCTAACTCTACATCCTTCAATGCATATTTCCCTATTTATTTGCACTGAATCATATGAACTACATTCTCATTCATGCAACCTCTTGTGATTCTTTCCAATTGTTGAATGAGACAATACCAGCCCGGTTCTTATATGTTCTCACAATAAATTTTAACATCTAAATTGGCCAAATCAAGAAGTAAATGAAGTGCATGGATTTAAATCATCACAACCTCTTCCAACATTAAAGATCAATACTCTCCACAACATCCATCCAAAACTTAATTACTTATCATTTTAAGAAGGAAGATAAAGAAAACTACTCAGAATCTATAGAGAAAACAAAACCACACTTTATTTTAAAAGAAGAAATCATTGTCAAACCAACAACAAGTCTTGATTAAAACCAAAAGTAGTCTAAAACAAAAAGATAAAAACTTATCTCAAGTCCTCCACCAAACTCTTGAAGTTTCTTTGAATCTCTTCTCTTTTACAATCACTCAAAACAAAATAACAAAAATGATAAAGTAAATAAAAATTGGTTCTTGAAAATCTCTCCGAACTAACTCCCCGGAGAAGAACTTTCAAAACGTGCCAATATTTTCAGGACTCTTTTTTAAGTCCTCTCTTCTTTCTCTTATAGTTTTCCAAGAGGTGCCTTGGGATCTCTTCAAAATGTGTATTGATTCGATGTATTTTCACAAGAGACGCTTCCTTTCATGATAATTTTCGTCTATGGTGGTTACAGCCACCTATTAAGCCAATGGGTGCCTCAAAAATCTCTTCGAAATTTGTGAAAAGTGATTGTACTCGTCTAGTAACTGCCACTGGCGCTTAAACGTGGGGTCTCGGCGCTTAGGCGCGGCCTTCTCTGTTTAACCGTTGCGTAAGCGCCGGATCTGGCGCTTGGGCGCCAAAACTCTTTTGCACAAAATTTCACCTTTTTGCTTAAAATTTGATCTTTTTTCTCTCCTTTAAGCATTTTTTCCATTTTTACTTGTATTTGTAAGAAAAACACAATTAAAGCGCAATATCTCAAATTAGGTATAAAAATGTGTCTAAAAATATTATATATTTTAGGTATATCAATGAGTGTCATAATCCAAGAGTAGATCCCCCTGCCCTCTTCGTGGCATTGATTATAGGGTGATGGATGAGGGAACCTGTATCAATAGATTTCATGGTTTGGATGTAAAAATTTAGAGAGGCTCGATGGTGATCTTGCTCAGATAGGTAAAGGGAAGCAACTTGGGTGAAATGAACTAATGCCAAGCCTTGAAAGCGGCAATTAGCTTGGAAGCTGCAATTAGCTTAGAAGAAGGAAAATTGATTTTATTTCCATTTCTAACCTTTCAAACTCCTCTTCCATCAGTTAAAAACTTAATAATTTTATCCATATTAGTATTTACATGAGTGAAACTAGAGTTGAAGTTATCAAGGATATATCTCAATGAAAATAAATTATTAATTTGAGGAGTGATGTCCACCCGCTACTCTCTTATAAAGACTGACCCATCTGAGACCTTAGGAAGATTAGAATAAAACTCCCTCACCATAGAAATCACAGCCACAGAGGTATTATAACAAAAATCCTCCCAATGCTGACAAGTTTCCATGAAGTTTTTCTTCATATGAATGTTCTAAGTATCCTTGATATGACAAATTGCAATTCTTCTTGAAATAAATAGAGATTCAGAAATCTTAAATTTGAATACTAAGTACTTTTAGACTTAGAGTTTGAATCTAAGTTATTAAAGATTTTTTTTTTAAATTTTACAATTTTATTTATTAAGCTAAAGTATAGAAGTTTATAAGTTAATCTCTATCCTATGTCATATTTTTATGTACTAAAATTGTCACTTGAAGACAAGTAATGTTTAAGTTTGGGGGATTTTGATACGCATAAAAATTACCTAATTTTTCATATTTATTTTATGCTCAATTTTAATGATATTACACTTTAAAGAAATTTATTTTGCATATTTTTTATTTCAGGTATAAGAAATGAACTTTTGAAGAAAATGAAGCAAAACTGGTGTAATTTGGAGTAAAAATGAGCAAGAAAGAAAATTCTGACTTGACACATTTTGATATGTCTTTCTATGCTTAATCTACTTTACATTTATCAAATATTTTTGAATGAAATTACAATTTGAAAAAATGTTGTTTTCATTCTTACTTTGAAGGAATATCTGTTAGGAGAGAAACACAACTGAAACGGGGTGAAACGGAGCTAAACGAAGAAAAACTGTGGAGCTACTGACTGGCGCATGATGCGTCATTTGACCGAGATGCGCCAGATTTGGCGCAAGATGCACCAGAGATGACTTTTTGTGGATTAAGGTGGTTCGGGACAAATTTTTCGCAAATCTTTGAAGGGATACTTTTTCTAAACACCTCTTTGAGTGATTCAAAGTATCTAGACACTTTAGAAGGTTCTTTTATGATGGGATATGTTTCTTGGACATGTCTTTCAAATTCAAAAGAGTTGACTTTTGGATAGAATTTTGGAGGGAATTTTGAATTTTTTTTGGAGGGAGGCAACCTTTTATAAAAGAGAGGGAAGTCTAGGGCAAAGGGAGGGTGTGTGTGTGTGAGTGGCATAAGAGTGAGAAGAAGGAGAGAGAGAGAGAGAGAGAGAGAGAGAGTCAATGGCTTGGAGATTTTCTTCAAGGATTGTAAGAGGAGAGGAAATGTGAGAGATTTCTTCTTCTTTGCACTTCTAAGAGAGAATTAAGAGTGCTTGAAAGAGAAAAGTGCTTGAAAGAGAACTTCAGGGATTTGCTTGGGAAGGATTGTGAGATAAGTTGTGTCTTTTATTTCTTTTATTTTGTAAATTTATTTTATATATGAAATTTGTGTTTTGTCGTATCCTTCTCATGAATTCTAAGTAGTCTTGTTTATCATTCTCCCTACTTTGAGATATGGTTTTGTGAAGACCTGATTTTGTTTTATATGATTTTTAATGTCAAAAATTTATGATGATTCAAACTTCAATCTTCATTTAATTTTCGATCTGACCGATTGAAATGTTAAAATGTGTTGCAAACCATATGTTTCGAAAGGACTATGATTTCTACAACATGTCGAGAATCACATTTGATTTCATGGGAGAGTATTTCATCAATGAGGTTGAGTGCAAATAAATAAGGAAATATACTTTTTTGGATGTAGAATTGGAGATTTTAATGTAACAGATTAAAATTCTCAATTTAGTCCAGTTGGTTGGAAACTGATGCAAGATTGTTAGCCCTCAAGTGAGAGAGTAGATGGAGCTCTGGAGTGGCATCTAGTATCCTCCCAGTACAAAATTAGGGATCAAACTTTGGATTAGTCAATGTTCTCTATACACTTGGAGATTATGGTAAAGAATATGATTGCTTCTATTTGACATAAAATATTTTTTATATATTTTCAAATGATTTTAATTTCTTCACAATCCATATACTTATTGTAAAGTGGAATGATGCTTTCTTAAATTTGAACTCTTCATCACAAAATTTTGTTTAGTCTTAGTAAATTT
>JXCR01137550.1:26643-42044 GCA_002079205.1 Phalaenopsis hybrid cultivar | reverse complement strand
TGACATATTCGTAATTATAAAAAGTGAAGTGTTAGATATGTAATTGTATAATATTTTTTTATTTAGCTATCGTAATTTAGGGTCTGTCAGCTTGTGCGTTTCAGGATAAGCTGCTTATCTTGAAACGCGGCCTGCTGGTCGGCCGCAGGGGTCGACCTGCGGCCTACGTTTAGTGTAAAAATTCAAACGCAATTTCAGATAAGCTGTGAAACACGCGAATCAAACAGTATGACGAAGTTTTGAAAACGCCGCCCGTACTTATAAGCTGCCCCAAACAGACTCTTAATTAGAGTCCTCATGTAATATTTTTTCTACAAACTTGTAAATGCCAAGGAATAAGGTGGCATGCATGTAAATNTTTGATCCCCTACCAAAGTATCAGCACAGATATCCAATCCTAATATCTGCATAATGAAAGAATTGAGGAGGTCTGTTTAGGGTTGTAAAATATACAAGTGAAAAGAGAACCTAAAATCACATTTCATTGTATGGCAATACCCTACAATGATTATTAAGCAACTCTTAAAGTTGAGTGCTATGAGTGCTATGAAGTAACTTGGTTTTATGCTTTCAATAACTCCTAAAATTACAATTTATCTATATTTTAGTTTGCACAATTTTATTGTAGGCCATACCTTCAAGATATAGTTTGTGATAACAATTTCCTGACCTTCCAGTGTAGTAGCCTGCAAGATTACCCAAACTTGGTAAATATTGTCCTTTATTTTTCCAATTGATTATTACACTAAACCCTAAGAATATATGCCTATATGATCATTATTTCCAATAGAAATCAGTAAAATTTATGCAACATTTATAATTAATTCTCAATTGTGATTTACCTTCATATACATATCAATATCAGGATCTGGCTTAATATTTGCCGCCTTCTCCCTTCTTGAAAGCTCTGTCAGCATTTCTGGAGTTCATAGCAGAAATGTTAGGCAATGGAACAGTGAAGTAGACCCAATGAGTTGCGCATCTTTGGAAGTAAATTTAGTTGAACATACCATATCTGGTTCCGACACCTTGACATTTTGCAGAGAAAGCTAAGGTTTCTCTCACCGTCAATTCTCCAATGTGTAGATCATGTTGACTGATATAAGCTGAGGTTCTTTGGGGCACAAACTCATCCAAACCGTGGCCATTGTAAGACACACTACCAGAGACCTGTATTTTCCATTACATAACCAATTTAAGAAGGAAACTCACACTACATGAGAGACAAATGAGTATGAAATTTAAGGTTGTAAACGATCGAGTCGAGCTCGAGTCAACCTTGGCTTTTAGCTTAAGCTTGATTAATTAATCAAGTTTGAGCTTAATTCTATGGATTCAAGCCCCCTCACCAGCTTGCTTGTTTGTTATGAAAAAGAGAAAACAATACTAATTCAAGCTAGTGTTATGATAAAATGATAAATAATATGAGTAATTATGAGATAAATAATAACAAATCCTTAGATATAAAATATAAAATATCATTTTTGAAATATTTTAAAGAATTTATTGGAAAGTCTTGAATTTTAACAAATTTTGAGTATATTTTATATTAATATTTTGTTAAACGAGTCGGCTCATGAGCTAAAGAGTCTCAAGTTATTGTTGATTTGAGTCTCAAGCTCAGTTCACCAGCCACTTAAAAAGCCAAACCCGAGCCCACTGGCGAGTTAGATTGGCTCAGTTATACCGTAATATGAGTTTTACTTGTCGAGCCGAACCCCAACCCACATATTCATTTTCAACTTGCAATATTGTGCGGGAATGCACAACACATTAGTTGCAAACAAAGTGAAAATCCCAAGGAGCCGGGTCGATTGCTCCCGAAAACTAGTAATTTAAAAAGAAAGAAAGGTCGCCGACCTTCAGGTCCTTGCTAAGCTTTCCTGCTAGAGCCAGAAGCAATGTGGTTTTTCCTGAAGAAGGGGGGCCTAAAAGCAAGGTCATTCTGAAAAAGAAGCATCAGCTTAGTTAGGACAATAGTAGGCTGAAAGCTGAAATCACATAATAGATTATATGTAATATTAAATTACAGGCCAATCTTAGGCTCTTGGCGTACCTATTTGGTTTAATGAATCCACTGATACCATGAAGGATTGTAAGCGGTCTCTTCCTACTTGGCAGTATATGCAAGGTGTTCAGTAGTGCCTGCAGGGATGACAATTCATCAAACATTAAAACAAAGTTTTTTTTTTCTATATTGTTGTCTTCTCATGAATTTGTTCATTCATGGAAGCAAAAACTTCATGATATCATGAGACAATATGTTATTAAAAAAAGGTACCTCAATCCTATTGGTGAAGAAATTCAGAACATTGGGAACTCCCCTGTTCCCCACATAAGCATCTGCATGGATTTCCAAGTTCTCAAACCTAACCTCAATGGTTGGATTCTCGATCCCAACTCTGTTGAAATAACACAAACAAAACCAAATTATACCAACAACCCAGTTCAAAATCTTCCATCTTTCTCGAAAACAAGTGAAAAACTTGATCACAAGTGCAATACCTATCCAATCTATTCTTGAGCTTTTTCAGAAACTTCTCGTTATCTTCATCTGCGATTCTGACCAGTCTCTCCATCAGCATGTTCCTCTCTGCCAAACCAAGCTCCGAAATATCCACTTCCCTACCCCCCCTTGATCCGGCCAGAATTCCCTTACGGATTCGGTCATAAGTAGGAAGCTTTTCCAGCGCCGCCCACTTGAGCGCCTCCTCATCATCCTCCTCCCTCGAAGATCTAGAGAACACATCCCTGCTACTGCCGCCCCGCCATGCCGAGCCGGTTCGCCGCAGACTCGCCGCCAAGATGCCTCCCGGACCTTCCATTAGACAGAACAATCAACAGAACCTGAAACTCTTCAAGCTGCTTTCTTTCGGTTGGATTCACAGTCACCGGTAGCCGCAAAAGGGGCCTCCCGAGTGCTGGAGAAGTTTTGAGATTTTTGGTGAAGCAGGAAGAGGAAGAAGAAGAACATATGAATTGGATTCTTCTCTGTATTTCGAGTTCGAGTTGGCTGGCATGTTTATAAAGCGGCCTTGGTGCAGTCAGCTGCGGTTCCGGGTAAGTTTAGGAGCCTTGAAAGTTGTAGAAAATCTAGAAGGCCTGACTCTGGAATCGGATGGATGTGGGCTGTCAACATCAAGTATATTTTCCTAACAGTTTACATGGCATAAATTCATTAAATAAATGTCATTTTTCTGGAAGCCGAGCAGAGGAAGGATGACAGGACGATATAGTATTTTGCAGAATTTTCCTTTTTATTTACGTACATATTACATAAATTTTATATATTTAATATTTATTTATATTAAGTTTAAATATTTTAATTATATTCAAATTTGACTGCTATAAAAATAGCTTATAATTCTCCCATATTAAATCATATCTTTTTATTTTAATTTATTTTTTGATGAGTTTAGTCATAGCAATTTAATATTTAATAAATAAATGTTAATTAATATATTATATTATCCTTAATTATTTTATCATGATCCATTACTTTTTAAATTCCAGTTTTTCAAATATTTTGACTGTTTAGTTTCTCATATTAATGGACGAACAAATTTTAATTAATGAACAAAAATTGAGAATATTGTTGAGGTGAGGAGCCTTGAAGAGCATCCATAGCTGCAAGGAAGAAGGCCAAACATAGGGGTACTTAGGGCACAACACACTCTTGCGTGAGGGACACCCGCACTGAGGTCTGCAATGCCCTTGTGCAACTATTTTGGCGCCTCTGCACCCGGTTACATAGAGCACGATATTCCCGCGCCAATGAGTGGTGCAAGCGCGATAGGTGCAGTTGGCTCTTCGATTCGGTTTAAGGTCTCCATTCGAGTAATGAAGAAATCTCTCTCGTGCGTGTGTTGTCTCGACAGATTTCTCTTGAAGAAGAAAATGGTAGAGGAAGAGGATTTCATTGTGCATGTTCTCTTGTGGGATCGAGTTGAAGGTTTGGAGCGAAGTCCTGTAAGTTTCATTCACTGGAAAGAGGAGATCTGAGTGAGTATTATGTATATTTCTGAATTTCATAATGAAATTTTTTTGATAGTGTGACTTTATAGTATTTTTCTCATTCTTTGGTTTTTCCAAGTTAAATCCCGATGCGTATTTTTGGATTGTTCTTTGTTGTGCATCCGTTCGAATATTGTGTTTTGGTTTTATTGAATCAATGTAATCTTATTTCGGGGTGTGATTTTGATTTCTAAATTGGATCAAAGCCCTAGTAAAATTATAAAAGGTTTCCATCCCAATAAAGTGATATCAGTATGAAATGTTTAATTATAGTGAGAGCAAAGACCAACAAAAGCGAGGTACATAATAGAGGAGTTTATTGAGATGAACTTTGCATTCTGAAGAATACAAGTGAAGGTTTTATTATATTAGAAACAATTATATTTGTTACTGCGTGGTATCATCGAGAAATCTAAGTATATAACTATAGAGGAAAGGGAGGCNGAGATGAACTTTGCATTCTGAAGAATACAAGTGAAGGTTTTATTATATTAGAAACAATTATATTTGTTACTGTGTGGTATCATCGAGAAATCTAAATATATAACTATAGAGGAAAGAGAGGTGTTGGATCGAATAGCCATAGGTTCGATATGTCTGTTGTATTTGTTATAGTAATTGAGAAAACCACGATGAATCTATGGTAGAATTGACAAAAATGTACAAAAAATCTTTTGTTTCAAATAAAATTTTTCTGATGAAGTTATTATTCAATATGAAGATGTTGAAAAACAGCTTGTGATTNTGAGAAAACCACGATGAATCTATGGTAGAATTGACAAAAATGTACAAAAAATCTTTTGTTTCAAATAAAATTATTCTGATGAAGTTATTATTCAATATGAAGATGTTGAAAAACAGCTTGTGATAGAACATCTGAATAATTTCAACACTACAATGATTGAGTCATTTTTTATAGAATCAAGTTTGATCATAAGTTAGAGCACATAATATTTTTCTTAGATTTGTCAGAAAAATCTTAAATGTTTGCTTCAATTAAAAAAATTTATGTGCTTTCATTATTGAATTATAAAATCAATAATTAAAAAAATTCATTTATAAGATATTCTTACAATTAGTAATAGAATCAAATTCATTCTTTTGATCCTTTCACATAAAAAATTATTAAGCAAATAATAATTAAAATTATAATTTATTTAAATTCCTTAACACGAACAACTAGGTGCACCNTTTTATAGAATCAAGTTTGATCATAAGTTAGAGCACATAATATTTTTCTTAGATTTGTCAGAAAAATCTTAACTGTTTGCTTCAATTAAAAAAAATTTATGTGTTTTCATTATTGAATTATAAAATAAATAATTAAAAAAATTCATTTATAAGATATTCTTACAATTAGTAATAGAATCAAATTCATTCTTTTGATCCTTTCACATAAAAATTATTAAGCAAACAATAATTAAAAATTATAATTTATTTAATTTCATTAACACAAGCAACTCGGCATACGTGAAATTACATTAGTATATACATAAAAATAAATTTTTTCTATATTTTTATGTTATTTAAATACATATTTATTTAGTTATTATTTAGCAATTTTTTTATTTTAAATAATAAGCTAATTTATTTTTAAAATACTCAATATATTATTTAAATATTTTCATTATTTATAAAATATTTACTACCATCAAATATATTTTATTTCAGTCCAAATATTAAACAATAATAAAATAATAATTAAAAAAAAAGATCCAAAATTTCTCGCATATTTTATTTTAAACAATTAATATTATAATATAATTAATATAATTTAAGATCTTAAATACTATACAATTTGATATTAAAATTTAAATAGAAAATATTTAAATAAATAAATTTCTAATGTGATTTCTATGCAATTTTCTTATTCCCAGTAAAGACGGGAGCCTCTCTTGACGTTCAACATTCAAGAATACAGGGGAGATGGCCCACTTCTTATCCTCAAAAACTACATCATGGACCAGACGTTTGACCACACGCCGCCTCTGACTGGTAGATTTGGCATTTCTAAACGTGGGCTTCTGATCGGAAATATCTTTTCTTAGCCATGCATTTAAATATCTAACACCTACAATTTAATATTTTTTCGTATAACACTTTGGTACTAGCTATCTTTTAATGCAATGCCAAAAATTAAGTGACATATTCGTAATTATAAAAAGTGAAGTGTTAGATATGTAATTGTATAATATTTTTTTATCTAGCTATCGTAATTTAGGGTCTGTTTGGGTCAGCTTGTGCGTTTCAGGATAAGCTGCTTATCTTGAAACGCGGCCTGCGGGTCGGCCGCTGGAGTCGACCTGCGGCCTACGTTTAGTGTAAAAATTCAAACGCAGTTTCAGATAAGCTGATGAAACGCGCGAATCAAACAGTATGACGACGTTTTGAAAATACCGCCCGTACTTATAAACTGCCACAAGCAGACTCTTAATTAGAATCCTCATGTAATATTTTTTCTACAAACTTGTAAATGCAAAGAAATTTGGTGGCATGCATGTGAAAGCCACTTTATTTTAAACTAAACATGGAAAGCCGAAGTTGTTAAATTGCATTAAATATGGTCAAGCTTCTCAGAACTGCACGGAATGATGAACAGTGAGCAAGACAAAAAGATTCAAGGATTTAATTGGAATTTAATTTGGGGTTAATTTATAATATTAGATTTATAAAAATATTTATTAAATGAACATAAATATGTAATAAGAATGAAGATAAATGTTTCATAAAATACACCCATGTTTAAATGAGTTATCTTTTTTTATCATGATCTATAAAACTTTAGATAATTCAGTTATATATATATAAAGAGAAAGTTGCATTAGAAAAAAATAAGTTAAAATAAAGCAATTATTGGTGTCCAATTGCATAAATTATATGTTGCAACAGTGCGACTAGTGTTGGACTGAAATGATTTGGTTATGGTTCATGGTAGGACTAGTCAAACTGACTGTTCAATCTAGTTTTTAAGTACTTGAAATAAAAATATAAAAATATATAATGAGAAAATTGACTTCTTATTTGAATATATCCTATAAATACAATACACAACTTTAGATTAATATACTATTCATGTTTTATTTGTTGTTGCATGCTAGAAGTACCCATCACATACACACATGAAAAGGATAAGAAAGCAATGTTTTATGTAGGAAAAAAATTGGGGCTTGGCTCAATCCAAATAGACAATCATATGATTGAAGTTAAATAATTTTTGATGTAGAATAATGTAAGGCTATTTGTATAAATAAATAGTATATTTTGTATGGAAGAGAATTGAGTGGGGTGATAAGATATAATCAACCATGGAAGAACCTAAATGAAGACCAAAGTGCAATTAAATTTTCAAGCAAATGAAGCTAAAGTCCAATTACAAGAGACTAAGAAAGTGCTTATATAAGAGTCCATTCAAGACTTGTCATAAGAGTTCAATAATTAAAAAAAAAAAAGTTTGAATTTGTATTTTATAATTTAAAATTTATTATTTTTTTCTAGAAGCTTTGAATTTTTAAATTTGAGGTTTGTATGGTCTAGTCATAAAAAAAGATATAAAGGAAATAAATACTTTATGAATATGGTTGATTATTTCATTCATTAATGACTACTTACCTTTCCCTTCAAAATTTTCTCAAACTTTTTTTTTGACTTTTTATCATTTTAATCTATATAAATATAACTGATATATGTTGTTGAATGAAAGTAAAACTTTATCAATTTTTGCTTGGTGCTTGAAGACTTCATTTGTATTTCTTTTCTTTGGTGAGATTAGGTGGTTATCCTCGCTTTATTTTTAATTTCATTTTGATATTATCGTAAGTCCTAATATCTACCTTATTTACATTCTCAATAACCTTTGAATTCTAAGATACTGTCCCTTAGTCAACCTAACTCTAAAAATTACTCTAAATATCTACTTAGAAGCCTTATGCCAAACTAGACATGACTAGAACCTGGTCATGTTATCCTCATAAAGTCCACCAAAATTAGCCATCTACTGCATATCATAAATCTACATTCTAAGGTAATTACACATAAGAATTGCAACCATTTACTTGACTTTAAAGCACTTTGATTTTTGAAAGTTTAAAATAACTTTAGGTACAAGTTTACTAACATTAAGTCCGGTTCAAAATGTTTAAGATTTTTTAGTTTTAAAAATTTCCAGCACATAAAAATAAATTAAAGNAAAATTACTCTAAATATCTACTTAGAAGCCTTATGCCAAACTAGACATGACTAGAACCTGGTCATGTTATCCACATAAAGTCCACCAAAATTAACCATCTACTGCATATCATAACNAAAATTACTCTAAATATCTACTTAGAAGCCTTATGCCAAACTAGACATGACTAGAACCTGGTCATGTTATCCTCATAAAGTCCACCAAAATTAGCCATCTACTGCATATCATAAATCTACATTCTAAGGTAATTACACATAAGAATTGCAACCATTTACTTGACTTTAAAGCACTTTGATTTTTGAAAGTTTAAAATAACTTTAGGTACAAGTTTACTAACCTTAAGTCAGGTTCAAAATGTTTAAGATTTTTTAGTTTTAAAAATTTCCAGCACATAAAAATAAATTTAACCAAGTGAAAGTATTTTTCTATTGGTTAGAAATTCTTCCTCGAATTTGTTCAGTAAAAACTATGTTAGTTCAAGTGATTCTCATAATATAATTAATAATGGGGGCCTAGTACTTCTTCTCTTCCAAGATATAACAGACATTGAAATTTCATATTATAGCTAAGTTCCCTTGACCATACAAGAATTAATAGATATCCACATTCCACAAAAAAGATTATAAGAATCTAATGACAATATTACTATTCCACTAAACTCATGTGTTTTGACCTAATTGTGCTTCTAGTTTCCTTTTGAGAGTTTAATATTACAACTAGTATTAATAAATCAAATAGTTAATCTGAATGTAAATTAAGATTGAAAAGTTAAAATATCAACTTAGGATTTTAAAAGCTTAAGAATCTAACATAAATTCTCATAGATTTTAAAGAAAATTAAACCAAAAAAGAAGTTAAAATTAGTACTCAACATGGTTGAAAACAACAACACAATTTACATCAAATTCATTCAAACCAAATATAATCAAAGTACAAAGTNATGGTTGAAAACAACAACACAATTTACATCAAATTCATTCAAACCAAATATAATCAAAGTACAAAGTAAAAAAGAAAGAATCAAAACAAAGAAAATTTTCTTTATTAAGAATTGATCGCCTCATCGATCTTCTCTTTACACAATACAATGATAGAACACTTTCTCCTTGCACTACAATACATGACACTCGCTCTCTAAGGCTTCTCTTAAACTCTCTTCCTATATGACCATCCGTGGAATGTCATGAGAGTAGTTTCATGCGAAGAAATATGCTCTCCACATCAGAACCATAGGCAAAACCACCAAAACCAATTTAACTCGGTGGGAGGCGCGATGATGTTGACAAGGTGGCATTGGGGCATTGATGTGGGTGTGGCAACGGTGGCTTACAACAATGCATTTGTGCATGGCTCATAGTGTAAAATTAGAGCTTCTAACGTGGGAGCTTTGACTCTATAGGTGAGGCGACATTGACATTGGGCACTAGGGTGCTAAGGGTCTGATGTTGAAGTATCACCTTTTCTAGGTTCTTTGTTGGAATGGATTGTATCAGGCTCCAGGGGCTTGATAATTAATTCCCCCAATTTGTGCTCTGATTTTTCTAACTCTCGCGNCTCAACATATTTATGAAGTTAGTTGGGATGATTTAAGTATTCTATAATCTTTTTTATAATTTAAAAAACATAATCAAGGCTAATTAATATATTATATTTTTATATGAACTAATAATAAGGTAATAAAGACAAAAACTAATTATTTTTTCTTCTTTTCCCATTTCAAGTATGAAGCCCTACTTTTATAAACACTTCTAATAACAGTAGAAGTATCATGCCATATTAAACATAACTACAAGATTGACATAACACCATCTAACATAAGTGTCCGAGCACGACCAAAGTTCTACAAAACTAAATAAAGAGTAAGAGAAAAGAAAAGATTAACAACACTTAAAATATAACTACTCACCCCCAAACTTGAAAAAATTTACTATCTTTAATCAAAGGATAATATAAAATAACATAGGTGAAATNGTCCGAGCACGACCAAAGTTCTACAAAACTAAATAAAGAGTAAGAGAAAAGAAAAGATTAACAACACTTAAATTATAACTACTCATCCCCAAACTTGAAAAAATTTACTATCTTTAATCAAAGGATAATATAAAATAACATAGGTGAATTTTTTTTTTTNTATTGTTGTAATAAGGGTTTTTGAGTGATAATGTCAATTAAGTGACATTATTTATACTATAATAACCTAGAGATAATAATCATGCAAAAACAATGTGGAGAGAAAATCAAGTAATGATACTTAATAGTTGGGCAACAACAATTAGTGGTGGTGGCTGACAATCATTGATAATTATTGGCTTTCAACTCTCTCTATAAGTGCATATTTAGTTCTTAGCTCCCTTCCTTGCCAAATGAAGAATGATGACCTTATTAGTACTTATTTTACAATGAAATTCATAAAGAAATTATGTACAATTGACCATCATTATATGTAAGNTAACTCCACCTCTTAAGTCATCTATTCATAAGAATCTCTAGACATTCACTCTAATTTAAATTACTTTTCTAAGGATATCCTCAAAATTAGCCCAAACTAGCATAATCTAGACTAGTCTTGACATTTCAATCACTAGATCATACTCAAACCATTAGATTTCCACCAAAAACTCTAGATCTCATATGTAGATATTAAGCTAAAGATTTAAAGCCTTTTTTATCCTGTAATCTCATTAAAAGGCCACCCATCTCTTCAAGTGGAGAATACATTATTATAATAATCTATTTATCCTTCTATTGTTGTAATAAGGGTTTTTGAGTGATAATGTCAATTAAGTGACATTATTTATACTATAATAACCTAGAGGTAATAATCATGCAAAAATAGTGTGGAGAGAAAATCAGGTAATGATACCTAATAGTTGAGCAACAACAATTATTGGTGGTGACCGACAATCATTGATAATTATTGGCTTTCAACTCTCTCTATAAGTATATATTTAGTTCTTAGTTCCCTTCCTTTCCAAATGAAGAATGATGATCTTATTAGTACTTATTTTACAATGAAATTCATAAAGAAATTATGTACAATTGACCATCGTTATATGTAATAATTGTGGTATGTTTTTAAATTTCTCTTTATATTAACCAAAATTATGAAAATTAAAAACCTTTTCTAATTTTATTTTTAAACATAATAATGAGACACAACACCTTTGATTTATGATTTTATCTCAACATATTTATGAAGTTAGTTGGGATGAATACAATTTTGGATGGTCCATCAAGAAAATTAAGTATTCTATAATCTTTTTTATAATTAAAAAAACATAATCAAGGCTAATTAATATATTATATTTTTATATGAACTAATAATAAGGTAATAAAGACAAAAACTAATTATTTTTTCTTCTTTTCCCATTTCAAGTATGAAGCCCTACTTTTATAAACACTTCTAATAACAGTATAAGTATCATGCCATATTAAACATAACTACAAGATTGACATAACACCATCTAACACAAGTGTCCGAGCTTATAAACACTTATAATAACAGTATAAGTATCATGCCATATTAAACATAACTACAAGATTGACATAACACCATCTAACACAAGTGTCCGAGCACGACCAAAGTTCTACAAAACTAAATAAAGAGTAAGAGAAAAGAGAAGATTAACAACACTTAAAATATAACTACTCACCCTCAAACTTGAAAAAAGTTATTATCTTTAATCAAAGGATGATATAAAATGACATAGGGGAAACTTTTTTTTTTAATGGTGAGGTTTATCTCCATGTTGATATCTAGTTCAAGAAAATGCTCCGTTTGATGAGATGTTTGACAGATGAGGTGATACACATTGCAATGCTTCAAAGTATAGGGGTTGTTTGGTTGAGTGAATTAGTGGTGTGCTGTAATTCTTTTACAGGAATTTGAGAAAATTATGTGTTTAATGGATAAAAAATGACACACACAATGTAAAGTTTGAATGAATTTAAAGTATGCATTGTAGTTCATTTTAGTTAACTTTAACATTCGATCGATTTAGCCGAATTTGAATTACAATATTCATGTAAAATGCTATATGTAAGTTAGCCCACCCGCCGCTCACCGCTTGCCGCTGCACCATTGCCCTCCTACAGCTTGTCGCTTGCCCGCCGCCGTCGCCGCCACTGGTCTGCCCTCCGCAGCCAGCTCGTAGTTGCTTGCCTGCTGCCTGCCCTTCGCCCAGTGTTGCCGTCTCTCGGCACCACCGCGTCGTTGTCACATGCAGTTCACCACTATCAACCGCCTGCTGCCGACTCCTCGGGCAGCTGCCCCTGCAATTCGCTGCCAGCCACTACTGTCGTTCACTTGCCACCGCCTCCCGGGGCATAGGCTGCTGCCTCTTTAGTTGTTGGTCGTCTGCTGCCTCCTCAGCTGTCGGTCATCCACCGGCTCCCCTGTTGCGGTCGAACAAAATTTTTTTTTTAAATGCATAGTTTTCAATCTACTTCAAACTAAACAAAAAATATAAATTTCTATGTTTATTTTACAGCGAATCAAATAACTCGAAAGTACTTCAATTACATTATAATAATAATACTTAAAAAATTTTTACATTAGATTTCATTTTCAGCAAACCAAACAATCCCATAGTGCTATAACGAAGCTTGTACGTTTTAGTCTTACCTTGCTTTAATTATAACACATACAACAAATATTTAACTTCATGAGTGATAAAATTAATTAAAAAAAACATTAGTGTTGAATCCTTTTAGAGGTAGGGTTCCGTATTATTTGTAAGTTCATACAACCGAACTGTCTTTAAGAGGAATGTAAAAGACAGTGTGATGGATGTCTTGTTACGGCTTATGTTTTTCAGTCTATATTTTCTTAGTATTCCTTGGCAGCAAGGAACGATTAAAAGGAATGATATTTGCCTCCCTTGTAATGAGAGTGAGTGAGAGAGAGAGTGATTAGAAGAGGGAGAAAGAAAGTGTTCATTTGATTAAATAAAACATGAACACTATGATTTGGCTCAAGCTCTACTTGCTAGTTGATATTCCATATACTAATTTTATATGGTAAATTAAGTATAAATAAAATTTTAATTTTATAAATATTATGTTTTCATTTGAATTGCAGCATGTTCAATTAATATAAATAAGTCAAGAATAAATAAAATATGAACAATAAAAAAATTATACAAACTACGCCTGACATGTTCGTGAAAATTTGGCTCAAGCTCAAAATAAACATGAAAGCTATATGATTTCGCCAACCAAATTTCAATTTTTGACATACACGACTTCATTACAAATTATTTGCTAGTTGTACTAGCAACACTGACAAATTGCTTGGTGAAGGCATCGCTCAGTAGTGTCAGATAGGGATGCAATGTAAATGAATCAATCCACTTGATGAACAATTTAAACTCGATTAGCTTGATTAACACTCAATTAAATTGGTTCAAATTAGTAAATAAACAAGTTTTAAAATTTTAGAACACAAAGATCAAATGAATCAAATTTGAATACATTCCAACTCGTTTTGTTAATGTTCACAAACATGCTTACTTGTTGTTCAACAAGTAATTTGTTCAATGTTGCNTTATGATTTCGCCAACCAAATTTCAATTTTTGACATACACGACTTCATTACAAATCTATTTGCTAGTTGTACTAGCAACACTGACAAATTGCTTGGTGAAGGCATCACTCAGATAGGGATGCAATGTAAATGAATCAATCAACTTGATGAACAATTTAAATTCAATTAGCTTGATTAACACTCAATTAAATTGGTTCAAATTAGTAAATAAACAATTTTAAAATGTTAGAACACAAAGATCAAATGAATCAAATTTGAATACATTCCAACTCGTTTGTTAATGTTCACAAGCATGCTTACTTGCCGTTCAACAAGTAATTTGTTCAATGTTGTGTACTTATATGATATATTATTTAAATAAAATTTAATTAATTATAAATTTAATTATAACATTAAAAAATTTAATATCAATATGCTTCTAAACTTAATGCAATATTTGCTTTTTTCATTTATTTCAATGAATTTGTTTGTTGGTAGTTTTTCATGTTATTTGATTGCAGGAAAGTTTCAACTTATACATTATTTTGTTTACTTGGTATAAACTAGTTAAATGCTAATTTGAAAATTTTTTAAGTTATTATTTATTTAAATTTATAAAATCATTTGTTAGTAACTTTCTATAAAAAATCAAGCACTCTTTAATTGTTAGATTGTTTACTAGTTTTATATGAAAAATTAAGCTCTTAATTTTATATTATAGATTATGCATTCATTTGAATTTTAGCATGTTCAATTAATATAAACAAGTCGAGTACAAATTAAATATGAAGATTAAAAAAGTTAAAAAAATAAAAAATAAATAAATAAAAAAGCTACACAGAAAACTTGGTTAAGCTAGAACTTAAAAAGAACAACATATGATCGATCAAGCCAAGTCTTGCTAAAAGATATTGATGCATCATCAACAAATTTTTATTATCAAACATTGATCTCAGTGCAATTTTTGAGCAAAGAACATTTCATATTCAAATTCAAGATTATCTAGGACCCCAATTTCAACAAGTTCATAATTAAGCTCACCATCTCAACATGATGATAATACCAAAATTGGTTCAATCTGAGGCCAATCAAGCCTAAATCAAGCCATTAAAGTATCGTTGAATTCTAAATTTGACTTATTTATATTCAAATCATGCGTCTCAATAAGAGGAATTCAATGAGCCTAAGATTGCTCAATTCTAAGGTAATTAAGACTATTAAATCACCAAAATGTTATCAATGATCAAGGATGATCAATATGGACAGTCGCATCAGGGGGGTGGGGAAGTTATTTGCAAAATAACTAAAATTTCATTCCCCTATATCCTATCTCTTTTCACTTAAGGGGGAGAGGAGAAAAGGAGTTTAAGAGCCTATTCTGTAATGAAGACCTGACAATAACTTTTAGCCTGTGTAACTACTGACCAATGTCGGTATCCCTTACTCACTTTGGTTGGTAACCCTTACTTGCTAACGTTGTATCAAAAATACAGTCATAACATATAACGTCATATTGAAGACCCAACTATAACTTCTAGCCTTCAAATTGTCAACCGTTGATTGCCATCACCTGTTGGCCACCATCAACCATCGCTGGTGACTCATGCTTGCAAACATCATATCTCAACTATGGTTGTAACATAAAACAACCATATTAAAGACCTGTCGATAACTTCT
>JXCR01137550.1:3881-17950 GCA_002079205.1 Phalaenopsis hybrid cultivar | reverse complement strand
AGAATCATTATTATTTTTTAGGGTGTGATCCTTTGAGCATAAAATTACCAAGGGTAGAATTGAATCACCTATTAGTTCAATAAATTAGCACTATTTAACCTATTGTAATTAACATTCCATCCAGTGTCTAAGCTAGGATCTAATATTGTCATCAAGGAATGAAGTACCAAATGTTTAGGAGTTTTTTGTTTCAAGCTTAATTGGGTTTTTGGTTGACCTAAACCAGTTAAACAAAATGGTCTCTTGGAAGAAATATAGGATAAGCTAATCCTTTCATTTTTTTGATCCAAGATGATTAAGTATCCATTTCTCCATAGGATTCTATAATGATGTGCTATATATATATATACACGTGGCGCGCGCTCGTATTGACTAGCTCTTTAGTAGGCAGAATGTGTAAGACCCCTAGGGTCCTGGGTCCGAGCCTTGCTTTAGACAACACACAAATGGATATATATATATATATATATATATATATATATATATATATATATATATATACACTTTATTACAATGAAATTTATATAAAAATATATTTATATATCTAACATCTAAGTTTTGATATTTACATACATGTAAAAAAATATTATTAATTTTTGAAAAGTAAAATACACATATTTATAATATAAAAGTGTGTTAATTTTAGTGATTTATATGATAATCAATAAAAATAAGATATGATTTCTCAAAACTTTTCAGGCCAATGTCACTGCCGTGGAAAGTGAAAGGCGTCGAGATTAGGGTCCCTAGTATTCACAGTCATAGATAAGAGGCAAAGAAAAAAGATTGATTGTGAGAGAGTGACAAAGATGGAGAGGGATATTATGAAAATAATGAAAGCAGGATGAGTTGGGGTGTAAATTTTTGTTCGGCTCGTCTATATTTTGAGCTTAAAAAGTATATTTTGTTCAACTTATTTGTTTAGCGAGCCGAACACGAGCCGTTCACGAACAAATAGTCATTTTGACAACCCTAATCACGTAGCCATAAGATGTTAAGAGTTGGGGCAAGATTTAAAAATTATTATTTATGTTAAAACATCATTTGAATCTAATTTAATAATTTTTATTCTTATTTCTTGATTAATACTTTTAATTGATTATAAATTTTTGTAGTACTGTAGTATATATAATTGATTAGTAGCATTTCGAGCCAAAACGAGCCGAACACGAACAAACAAATCTTTGTTTGTGTTGTTTGTGTACACGAACAAACAAATCTTTGTTTGTGTTATTTGTGTTCAGCTCGTTAACTTAGCGAACGAGCCGAACACCAGCTGTTCGAGAACAACGCGCTGTTTTGACAGCCCTAAGGATGAGACCAATTGATAACAATTGTCCGCATTTACATGAATACCATGCTACGTCCTAGATATTTACAAATTTAAACCAACATAAACAAAAATCAAATATAAAATTGTAAGTTAAGAATTTCGGCTAAAACAAAAGCATAACATGAGAAAAAGTGAATGAGTTCGTACAAAACAAAGTGAGACTTTAAAAATACCTCTTTAAAGAAAATAGTTAAAATGAGTCAATAAAGTACTAACACATAGATTACAATTTAGAGACTATTATAAGTTTGATCAAATGGTCCATACGTTCAAACTGTGAGTTCACAATTTTCTTCTAAAGTCTCATTTCTGATACTCGTAGTTTCTATCTTATGAGATAACTTTCAGGACTTACAAAATTTGTTAGTGATCTTCACATTGACATGAATTTTCAGATATACAAAATAAAACATTATCTACTTCTTCCACAAAGCTCAAATGATCAAGAATGAACACTGACCAAGTTCTAAAGTAATGCTAAAACTTGGCTATTGGGAATGCCTTATTCATCATATTGGCTGGATTTTTTATTGGCACTTATCTTGCTCATGAACGAAGTGGTAATGAACATCAATGTGCTTGGTTCTCTCATGAAACATCTGATTTTTACCGAGACAAATAGCACTATGACTATCACACATTAGTGTTGTGGTTTTCAAAACTTCGCTAAGTTCTTCAAATAAATCTTTCAACCAAAGAGCTTTTTTGCAAGCTTCGGTAGTTGCTATGTACTCGATTTCAGCTATTGATAGTATCACTGTTGTNAAAGCAAATTAAAATCGTGAGGTCAGATAGAGGTGGGGAGTACTATGGAAGATACACAGAGAANGCACCGGAGATTAGAACACATATTCATTAAGAGAATTAAGAGATTGGTAAATGAAGGGGTATTTAATACTTTGGATTTTGCTGACTTTGAGACTTGTATAGATTGCATAAAGGGCAAACAAACTAATAAGTCTNGCTTGCTTGTTTGTTATGAAAAAGAGAAAACAATACTAATTCAAGCTAGTGTTATGATAAAATGATAAATAATATGACTAATTATGAGATAAATAATAACAAATCCTTAGATATAAAATATAAAATATCATTTTTGAAATATTTTAAAGAATTTATTGGAAAGTCTTGAATTTTAACAAATTTTGAGTATATTTTATATTAATATTTTGTTAAACGAGTCGGCTCATGAGCTAAAGAGTCTCAAGTTATTGTTGATTTGAGTCTCAAGCTCAGTTCACCAGCCACTTAAAAAGCCAAACCCGAGCCCACTGGCGAGTTAGATTGGCTCAGTTATACCGTAATATGAGTTTTACTTGTCGAGCCGAACCCCAACCCACATATTCATTTTCAACTTGCAATATTGTGCGGGAATGCACAACACATTAGTTGCAAACAAAGTGAAAATCCCAAGGAGCCGGGTCGATTGCTCCCGAAAACTAGTAATTTAAAAAGAAAGAAAGGTCGCCGACCTTCAGGTCCTTGCTAAGCTTTCCTGCTAGAGCCAGAAGCAATGTGGTTTTTCCTGAAGAAGGGGGGCCTAAAAGCAAGGTCATTCTGAAAAAGAAGCATCAGCTTAGTTAGGACAATAGTAGGCTGAAAGCTGAAATCACATAATAGATTATATGTAATATTAAATTACAGGCCAATCTTAGGCTCTTGGCGTACCTATTTGGTTTAATGAATCCACTGATACCATGAAGGATTGTAAGCGGTCTCTTCCTACTTGGCAGTATATGCAAGGTGTTCAGTAGTGCCTGCAGGGATGACAATTCATCAAACATTAAAACAAAGTTTTTTTTTTCTATATTGTTGTCTTCTCATGAATTTGTTCATTCATGGAAGCAAAAACTTCATGATATCATGAGACAATATGTTATTAAAAAAAGGTACCTCAATCCTATTGGTGAAGAAATTCAGAACATTGGGAACTCCCCTGTTCCCCACATAAGCATCTGCATGGATTTCCAAGTTCTCAAACCTAACCTCAATGGTTGGATTCTCGATCCCAACTCTGTTGAAATAACACAAACAAAACCAAATTATACCAACAACCCAGTTCAAAATCTTCCATCTTTCTCGAAAACAAGTGAAAAACTTGATCACAAGTGCAATACCTATCCAATCTATTCTTGAGCTTTTTCAGAAACTTCTCGTTATCTTCATCTGCGATTCTGACCAGTCTCTCCATCAGCATGTTCCTCTCTGCCAAACCAAGCTCCGAAATATCCACTTCCCTACCCCCCCTTGATCCGGCCAGAATTCCCTTACGGATTCGGTCATAAGTAGGAAGCTTTTCCAGCGCCGCCCACTTGAGCGCCTCCTCATCATCCTCCTCCCTCGAAGATCTAGAGAACACATCCCTGCTACTGCCGCCCCGCCATGCCGAGCCGGTTCGCCGCAGACTCGCCGCCAAGATGCCTCCCGGACCTTCCATTAGACAGAACAATCAACAGAACCTGAAACTCTTCAAGCTGCTTTCTTTCGGTTGGATTCACAGTCACCGGTAGCCGCAAAAGGGGCCTCCCGAGTGCTGGAGAAGTTTTGAGATTTTTGGTGAAGCAGGAGGAGGAAGAAGAAGAAGATATGAATTGGATTCTTCTCTGTGTNCGCAAAAGGGGCCTCCCGAGTGCTGGAGAAGTTTTGAGATTTTTGGTGAAGCAGGAAGAGGAAGAAGAAGAACATATGAATTGGATTCTTCTCTGTATTTCGAGTTCGAGTTGGCTGGCATGTTTATAAAGCGGCCTTGGTGCAGTCAGCANGGAGAAGTTTTGAGATTTTTGGTGAAGCAGGAAGAGGAAGAAGAAGAAGATATGAATTGGATTCTTCTCTGTGCTTCGAGTTCGAGTTGGCTGGCATGTTTATAAAGCGGCCTTGGTGCAGTCAGCTGCGGTTCCGGGTAAGTTTAGGAGCCTTGAAAGTTGTAGAAAATCTAGAAGGCCTGACTCTGGAATCGGATGGATGTGGGCTGTCAACATCAAGTATATTTTCCTAACAGTTTACATGGCATAAATTCATTAAATAAATGTCATTTTTCTGGAAGCCGAGCAGAGGAAGGATGACAGGACGATATAGTATTTTGCAGAATTTTCCTTTTTATTTACGTACATATTACATAAATTTTATATATTTAATATTTATTTATATTAAGTTTAAATATTTTAATTATATTCAAATTTGACTGCTATGAAAATAGCTTATAATTCTCCCATATTAAATCATATCTTTTTATTTTAATTTATTTTTTGATGATTTTAGTCATAGCAATTTAATATTTAATAAATAAATGTTAATTAATATATTGTATTATCCGTAATTATTTTATCATGATCCATTACTTTTTAAATTCCAGTTTTTCAAAATATTTTGACTATTTAGTTTCTCATATTAATGGACAAACAAATTTTAATTAATGAACAAAAATTGAGAATATTGTTGAGGTGAGGAGCCTTGAAAAGCATCCACAGCTGCAAGGAAGAAGGCCAAACACAGGGGTACTTAGGGCACAGCGCACCCATGCGTGAGGGACACCCACACTGAGGTCTGTAATGCCCTTGCGAAACTATTCTGGTGCCTATGCACCCGGTTACAGAGAGCACGATATTCCCGCGCCAATGAGTGGTGCAAGCGCGACAGGTGCAGTTGGCTCTTCGATTCGGTTTAAAGCCTCCATTCGAGTAATGAAGAAATCTCTCTCGTGCGTGTGTTGTCTCGACAGATTTCTCTTGAAGAAGAAAATGGTAGGGGAAGAGGATTTCATTGTGCATTTTCTCTTGTGAGATCGAGATGAAGGTTTAGAGTGAAGTCCTGTAAACTTCATTTGCTGGAAAGAGGAGATTTGAGTGAGTATTATGTATATTTTTAAATTTCATAATGAAAATTTTTTGATAGTGTGACTCAATAGTATTTTTCTCATTATTTTGTTTTTTCAAGTTAAATCCCGATGCNAACACAGGGGTACTTAGGGCACAACACACTCTTGCGTGAGGGACACCCGCACTGAGGTCTGCAATGCCCTTGCGCATCTATTCTGGTGCCTATGCACCCGGTTACATAGATCACGATATTCTCGCGCCAATGAGTGGTGCAAGCGCCACAAGTGTAGTTGGCTCTTCGATTCGGTTTAAGGCCTCCATTCGAGTAATGAAGAAATATCTCTCGTGCGTGTGTTGTCTCGACAGATTTCTCTTGAAGAAGAAAATGGTAGAGGAAGAGGATTTCATTGTGCATTTTCTCTTGTGAGATCGAGATGAAGGTTTGGAGCGGAGTTCTGTAAGTTTCATTCATTGGAAAGAAGAGATCTGAGTGAGTATTATGTATATTTTTGAATTTCATAATGTAAATTTTTTGATGGTGCGACTCAATAGTATTTTTCTCATTCTTTGATTTTTTCAAGTTAAATCCCGATGTGTATTTCTGGATTGTTCTTTGTTGTGCATCCGTTCGAATATTGTGTTTTGGTTTTATTGAATCAATGTAATCTTATTTCGGGGTGTGATTTTGATTTCTAAATTGGATCAAAGCCCTAGTAAAATTATATAAGGTTTCCATCCCAATAAAGTGATATCAGAGTGAAATGTTTAATTATAGTGAGAGCAAAGACCAACAAAAGCGAGGTACATAGTAGAGAAGTTTATTGAGACGAACTTTGCATTCTGAAGAATACAAATGAAGGCTTTATTATATTAGAAACAATTATATTTGTTACTGCATGGTATCACCGAGAAATCTAAGTATATAACTATAGAGGAAAGGGAGGTGTGAGATCGAATAGTCATAGGTTCGATATGTTTATCACTTTTCTCATCTGTTTTATTTGTTATAGTAATTGAGAAAACAACGATGAATCTATGGTAGGATGGACAAAAATGCACAAAAAATCTTTTGTTTCAAATAAAATTTTTCTGATGAAGTTATTATTCAATATGAAGATATTGAAAAACAGCTTGTGATAGAACATCTGAATAATTTCAACACTATAATGATTGAGTTATTTTTTGTTGAATCAAGTTTGATCATAAGTTTGAGCACATAATATTTTTCTTAGATTTGTCAGAAAAATCTTAACTGTTTGTTTCAATTAAAAAAAAATTATGTGTTTTTATTATTGAATTATAAAATAAATAATTAAAAATTTTCATTTATACGATATTCTTACAATTAGTAATAGAATCAAATTCATTATTTTGATCCTTTCACATAAAAATTATTAAGCAAATAATAATTAAAAATTATAATTTATTTAATTTCATTAACACGAACAACTCGGTGCACGTGAAATTATATTAGTATGTACATAAAAATAATTTATGTCTGTATTTTTATGTTATTTTAAATACATATTTATTTAGTTATTATTTAACATTTTTTTTATTTTAAAAAATAAGCTAATTTATTTTTAAAATACTCAATATATTATTTAAATATTTTCATTATTTATAAAATATTTACTACCATCAAATATATTTTATTTCAGTCCAAATATTAAACAATAATAAAATAATAATTAAAAAAAAAGATCCAAAATTTCTCGCATATTTTATTTTAAACAATTAATATTATAATATAATTAATATAATTTAAGATCTTAAATACTATACAATTTGATATTAAAATTTAAATAGAAAATATTTAAATAAATAAATTTCTAATGTGATTTCTATGCAATTTTCTTATTCCCAGTAAAGACGGGAGCCTCTCTTGACGTTCAACATTCAAGAATACAGGGGAGATGGCCCACTTCTTATCCTCAAAAACTACATCATGGACCAGACGTTTGACCACACGCCGCCTCTGACTGGTAGATTTGGCATTTCTAAACGTGGGCTTCTGATCGGAAATATCTTTTCTTAGCCATGCATTTAAATATCTAACACCTACAATTTAATATTTATTTGTATAACACTTTGGTACTAGCGATCTTTTAATGCAATGCCAAAAATTAAGTGACATATTCGTAATTATAAAAAGTGAAGTGTTAGATATGTAATTGTATAATATTTTTTTATTTAGCTATCGTAATTTAGGGTCTGTTTGGGTCAGCTTGTGCGTTTCAGGATAAGCTGCTTATCTTGAAACGCGGCCTGCTGGTCGGCCGCAGGGGTCGACCTGCGGCCTACGTTTAGTGTAAAAATTCAAACGCAATTTCAGATAAGCTGTGAAACACGCGAATCAAACAGTATGACGAAGTTTTGAAAACGCCGCCCGTACTTATAAGCTGCCCCAAACAGACTCTTAATTAGAGTCCTCATGTAATATTTTTTCTACAAACTTGTAAATGCCAAGGAATAAGGTGGCATGCATGTAAATGCCGAAGTTGTTAAATTGCATTAAATATGGTCAAGCTTCTCAGAACTGCACGGAATGATGAACAGTGAGCAAGACAAAAAGATTCAAGGATTTAATTGGAATTTAATTTGGGGTTAATTTATAATATTAGATTTATAAAAATATTTATTAAATGAACATAAATATGTAATAAGAATGATGATAAATGTTTCATAAAATACACCCATGTTTAAATGAGTTATCTTTTTTTATCATGATCTATAAAACTTTAGATAATTCAGTTATATATATATAAAGAGAAAGTTGCATTAGAAAAAAATAAGTTAAAATAAAGCAATTATTGGTGTCCAATTGCATAAATTATATGTTGCAACAGTGAGACTAGTGTTGGACTGAAATGATTTGGTTATGGTTCATGGTAGGACTAGTCAAACTGACTGTTCAATCTAGTTTTTAAGTACTTGAAATAAAAATATAAAAATATATAATGAGAAAATTGACTTCTTATTTGAATATATCCTATAAATACAATACACAACTTTAGATTAATATACTATTCATGTTTTATTTGTTGTTGCATGCTAGAAGTACCCATCACATACACACATGAAAAGGATAAGAAAGCAATGTTTTATGTAGGAAAAAAATTGGGGCTTGGCTCAATCCAAATAGACAATCATATGATTGAAGTTAAATAATTTTTGATGTAGAATAATGTAAGGCTATTTGTATAAATAAATAGTATATTTTGTATGGAAGAGAATTGAGTGGGGTGATAAGATATAATCAACCATGGAAGAACCTAAATGAAGACCAAAGTGCAATTAAATTTTCAAGCAAATGAAGCTAAAGTCCAATTACAAGAGACTAAGAAAGTGCTTATATAAGAGTCCATTCAAGACTTGTCATAAGAGTTCAATAATTAAAAAAAAAAAAGTTTGAATTTGTATTTTATAATTTAAAATTTATTAGTTTTTTCTAGAAGCTTTGAATTTTTAAATTTGAGGTTTGTATGGTCTAGTCATAAAAAAAGATATAAAGGAAATGAATAGTTTTTGAATATGGTTGATTATTTCCTTCATTAATGACTACTTACCTTTCCCTTCAAAATTTTCTCAAACTTTTTTTTGACTTTTTATCATTTTAATCTATATAAATATAACTGATATATGTTGTTGAATGAGAGTAAAACTTTATCAATTTTTGCTTGGTGCTTGATGACTTCATTTGTATTTCTTTTCTTTAGTGAGATTAGATTAAGTAGTTATCATCACTTTATTTTTAATTTCATTTTGATATTAACGTAAGTCCTAATACCTACCTTATTTACATTCTCAATAACCTTAGAATTCTAAGATATTATCCCTTAGTCAACCTATCTCTAAAAATTGCTCTAAGTATCTACTTAGAAGCCTTATGCCAAGCTAGACATGACTAGAACCTAGTCATGTTATCCACATAAAGTCCACCAAAATTAACCATCTACTACTGCAGATCATAACTCTACATTCTAAGGTCATCACACATAATAATTGCCAGCCATTTACTTGACTTTAAATCATTTCGATTTTTGAAAGTTTAAAATAAATTTAGGTACAAGTTTACTAACCTTAAGTTTGGTTCAAAATGTTTAAGATTTTTTAGTTTTAAAAATTTCTAGCACATAAAAATAAATTAAAGCAAGTGAAAGTATTTTTTTACTGGTTAGAAATTCTTCCTCGAATTTGTTCAGTAAAATCTATGCTACTTCAAGTGATTCTCCTAATATAATTAATAATGGGGGCCTAGTACTTCTTCTTCTCTTCCAAGATATAACAGGTATTGAAATTTCATATTATAGCTAAGTTCCCTTAACCCTACAAGAATTACTAGATATCCACATTCCCCAAAGAGATTATAAGAATCTATTGAAAATATTACTATTCCACTAAACTCGTGTGTTTTGACCTAATTGTGCTTCTAGTCTCCTTTTGAGAGTCTAAGATTACAACTAGTTTTAATAATCCAAATAGTTAGTCTGAATGTAAATTAAGATTGAAAGTTTAAAACATCAACTTAGGATTTTAAAAGCTTAAGAATCTAACATGAATTCTCATAGATTTTAAAGAAAATTAAACCCAAAAAGAAATAAAACTTAGTACTAAACATTGCTCAAAACGACAACACAATTTACATCAAATTCATTCAAACCAAGTATAATCAAAGTACAAAGTAAAAAGAAAGAATCAAAACAAAGAAACTTTTCTTTCTTAAGAATGGATCACCTCATCGATCTCCTCTTTACCCAATACAATGATAGAACATTTTCTCCTTACACTACAATACATGACACTTGCTCTCTAAGGCTTCTCCTAAACTCTCTCCATATATGACCATCCATGGAATGTCATGAGAGTAGTTTCATGCTAAGAAATATTCTCTCCACATTAGAACCATAAACAAAACCATCAAAACCAATTTAACTCAGTGGGAGGCGCGATGATGTTGACAAGGTGGCATTGGGGCATTGGGGCATTGGGGAATTGATGTGGGTGTGGCAACGGTGGCTTACAACAATGCATTTGTGCATGGCTCATAGTGTCAAATTAGAGCTTCTAACGTCGGAGCTTTGACTCTAGAGGTGAGGTGATATTGACATTGGGCACTAGGGTGCTAAGGGTCTGATGTTGAAGTGTCGCCTTTTCTAGGTTCTTGGCTGGAATGGATTGTATCGGGCTACAGGGGCTTGCCAATTAATTCCCCCAATTTGTGCACTGATTGTTCTAACTCTAGAGTTTTCAATTATATACTATTTATAACACCACATATGCCAATTGAAAAGCATAAAATGACACAAAAATTATGGAAAACATCACTATGAACCAAGTCACACTTCATATACATCTCTTAATCAACCCAACCTTCAAAACCACTCTAAATATCCACGTAGAAGCCTTAGGCCAAACTGGATAAAACTAGAACCTAGTTTTGTTATACACTCATTGAAAACCACATAAAATCCTCCAAAGTTAACCATCTATTCCAGATCATAACTCCACCTCTTAAGTCATCTATTCATAAGAATCTCGAGACATTCACTCTAATTTAAATTACTTTTCTAAAGATATTTTCAAATCAGCCCAAACTAGCATAATCTAAACTAGTCTTGACATTTCAATCACTAGATCATACTCGAACCATTAGATTTACACCAAAAACTCTAGATCTCATATGTAGATATTAAGCTGAAGATTTAAAGCCTTTTTTATCCTATAATCTCATTAAAAGGCCACCCATCTCTTCAAGTGGAGAATACATTATTATAATTATCTATTTATCCTTCTATTGTTGTAATAAGGGTTTTTGAGTGATAATGTCAATTAAGTGACAATATTTATACTATAATAACCTAGAGATAATAATCATGCAAAAATAATGTGGAGAGAAAATCAGGTAATGATACCTAATAGTTGAGCAACAACAATTATTGGTGGTGACCGACAATCATTGATAATTATTGGCTTTCAACTCTCTCTATAAGTGCATATTTAGTTCTTAGCTCCCTTCCTTTCCAAATGAAGAATGATGATCTTATTAGTACTTATTTCNTTTTCTAGAAGCTTTGAATTTTTAAATTTGAGGTTTGTATGGTCTAGTCATAAAAAAAGATATAAAGGAAATGAATAGTTTTNAGACTAAGAAAGTGCTTATATAAGAGTCCATTCAAGACTTGTCATAAGAGTTCAATAATTAAAAAAAAAAAANGAGACTAAGAAAGTGCTTATATAAGAGTCCATTCAAGACTTGTCATAAGAGTTCAATAATTAAAAAAAAAAAGTTTGAATTTGTATTTTATAATTTAAAATTTATTAGTTTTTTTCTAGAAGCTTTGAATTTTTAAATTTGAGATTTGTATGGTCTAGTCATAAAAAAAGATATAAAGGAAATGAATTGTTTATGAATATGGTTGATTATTTCCTTCATTAATGACTACTTACCTTTCCCTTCAAAATTTTCTCAAACTTTTTTTGACTTTTTATCATTTTATTCTATATAAATATAACTGATATATGTTGTTGAATGAGAGTAAAACTTTATCAATTTTTGCTTGGTGCTTGATGACTTCATTTGTATTTCTTTTCTTTAGTGAGATTAGATTAAGTAGTTATCATCACTTTATTTTTAATTTCATTTTGATATTAACGTAAGTCCTAATACCTACCTTATTTACATTCTCAATAACCTTAGAATTCTAAGATATTATCCCTTAGTCAACCTATCTCTAAAAATTGCTCTAAGTATCTACTTAGAAGCCTTATGCCAAGCTAGACATGACTAGAACCTAGTCATGTTATCCACATAAAGTCCACCAAAATTAACCATCTACTACTGCAGATCATAACTCTACATTCTAAGGTCATCACACATAATAATTGCCAGCCATTTACTTGACTTTAAATCATTTCGATTTTTGAAAGTTTAAAATAAATTTAGGTACAAGTTTACTAACCTTAAGTTTGGTTCAAAATGTTTAAGATTTTTTAGTTTTAAAAATTTCTAGCACATAAAAATAAATTAAAGCAAGTGAAAGTATTTTTTTACTGGTTAGAAATTCTTCCTCGAATTTGTTCAGTAAAATCTATGCTACTTCAAGTGATTCTCCTAATATAATTAATAATGGGGGCCTAGTACTTCTTCTTCTCTTCCAAGATATAACAGGTATTGAAATTTCATATTATAGCTAAGTTCCCTTAACCCTACAAGAATTACTAGATATCCACATTCCCCAAAGAGATTATAAGAATCTATTGAAAATATTACTATTCCACTAAACTCGTGTGTTTTGACCTAATTGTGCTTCTAGTCTCCTTTTGAGAGTCTAAGATTACAACTAGTTTTAATAATCCAAATAGTTAGTCTGAATGTAAATTAAGATTGAAAGTTTAAAACATCAACTTAGGATTTTAAAAGCTTAAGAATCTAACATGAATTCTCATAGATTTTAAAGAAAATTAAACCCAAAAAGAAATAAAACTTAGTACTAAACATTGCTCAAAACGACAACACAATTTACATCAAATTCATTCAAACCAAGTATAATCAAAGTACAAAGTAAAAAGAAAGAATCAAAACAAAGAAACTTTTCTTTCTTAAGAATGGATCACCTCATCGATCTCCTCTTTACCCAATACAATGATAGAACATTTTCTCCTTACACTACAATACATGACACTTGCTCTCTAAGGCTTCTCCTAAACTCTCTCCATATATGACCATCCATGGAATGTCATGAGAGTAGTTTCATGCTAAGAAATATTCTCTCCACATTAGAACCATAAACAAAACCATCAAAACCAATTTAACTCAGTGGGAGGCGCGATGATGTTGACAAGGTGGCATTGGGGCATTGGGGCATTGGGGAATTGATGTGGGTGTGGCAACGGTGGCTTACAACAATGCATTTGTGCATGGCTCATAGTGTCAAATTAGAGCTTCTAACGTCGGAGCTTTGACTCTAGAGGTGAGGTGATATTGACATTGGGCACTAGGGTGCTAAGGGTCTGATGTTGAAGTGTCGCCTTTTCTAGGTTCTTGGCTGGAATGGATTGTATCGGGCTACAGGGGCTTGCCAATTAATTCCCCCAATTTGTGCACTGATTGTTCTAACTCTAGAGTTTTCAATTATATACTATTTATAACACCACATATGCCAATTGAAAAGCATAAAATGACACAAAAATTATGGAAAACATCACTATGAACCAAGTCACACTTCATATACATCTCTTAATCAACCCAACCTTCAAAACCACTCTAAATATCCACGTAGAAGCCTTAGGCCAAACTGGATAAAACTAGAACCTAGTTTTGTTATACACTCATTGAAAACCACATAAAATCCTCCAAAGTTAACCATCTATTCCAGATCATAACTCCACCTCTTAAGTCATCTATTCATAAGAATCTCGAGACATTCACTCTAATTTAAATTACTTTTCTAAAGATATTTTCAAATCAGCCCAAACTAGCATAATCTAAACTAGTCTTGACATTTCAATCACTAGATCATACTCGAACCATTAGATTTACACCAAAAACTCTAGATCTCATATGTAGATATTAAGCTGAAGATTTAAAGCCTTTTTTATCCTATAATCTCATTAAAAGGCCACCCATCTCTTCAAGTGGAGAATACATTATTATAATTATCTATTTATCCTTCTATTGTTGTAATAAGGGTTTTTGAGTGATAATGTCAATTAAGTGACAATATTTATACTATAATAACCTAGAGATAATAATCATGCAAAAATAATGTGGAGAGAAAATCAGGTAATGATACCTAATAGTTGAGCAACAACAATTATTGGTGGTGACCGACAATCATTGATAATTATTGGCTTTCAACTCTCTCTATAAGTGCATATTTAGTTCTTAGCTCCCTTCCTTTCCAAATGAAGAATGATGA
>JXCR01137546.1:4169-17328 GCA_002079205.1 Phalaenopsis hybrid cultivar | reverse complement strand
AAGATGAGTGGAATTTCTCTTCATAATCATTCTTCCTTCTATTATAACTATTTGTATGATCTACAAAATGCTCTACATTTTGTACATTATCAGCGGTAAAATTGATATTGTCCATCATCTTCTGTAATAACTCATCCTAAGTCTTGGTATCACCTCTAGATGTAGAAGCACGAGAAGTAGATGGTCGTGATGAAGACGCGGCAGAGGTAGATGTAGCAGACGTCTCTAATCCATAACTTCTGAAAAATCCTCCTCTCCAGCCAAAAATTGAATGCTCATAATAAGTCTTCACATTCACCTTTATAAAGGGCTTTAGAGGTAATAGAACTTCCTCCCAACTATCATACTTCACTCTAGCCTGCTTGCATAATGAAAATATCAAGGAAGCAAATCCCATACCTGCAGTAGTAGCAGCAGCACCTAAACTGATGATAGTGTGATATATCAAAGCCCCTATGTTGATGGGCTTTCCCTCCAGAATACAATAGTTCAACATTGCTCTCTCTCTAGTAACTTCACTGAGATGATTGGTTGGAAGCAGACGAGTAGAAATGAAACAGTGTCAAACCTTCAAAAGTGCACATAACTTTGAAGTCAGAAAATTTACTCTCCTCTCATTGATTATCTTCCAAAGTCCTCTCCCAATAGTCAAATATGAAAAAATCTCGTCTAACTCGACCTCAGTAGGACTATAATTCGCATAAAAACATAAAGTCTCTGGTGGTAAATGGTAAAACAAGTTGATTACCTCTAGTGTAAAAGGTACCAAATTCTCTCTAACCATAACTTGATCGTCTTCAGCCTCTGGGAGATTTGCATAAAACTCCCTCACAACAAAAATCACTGTGACGATAGAGAAACAACAGAACTGTTCCCACTGTCAGCGAACTATCAGATCTTCTACTTCTCCACCTGGAATTTTGAAACATCGCTCCTGAATCAATTTTCTTGACTGCAGAGCATCACTATATCAATCATGAGCTTTCTAACAGACAACCTTGCTCGAATCAAATGCGCTCTTTCCTTTACTCCTTTTCATTCTTGGTGTCATTCTACAAATTTGATAAATTCCAAAAATAACTTTAAAAATCAAGTTTAAATCACTAAACTAAACTTCTAAAAGCACTAACTAAACTTCCCAAGAAATTTTCATAGATTTCTCTTCACTTTTCACCATGAATAGTAAAATTTTGAAATATTCCAAATGTGCTCAAAATATATGGTGAAAATCCAAATTTTTTGCATAGAAGTAAAGCTCTTACCTTAAGGAACTTAGATCTAGCAAATCTCACTCCATTCCACCAAGAAATCTTCAAATTCCACTTGCCCCAGCCCTTGAAAATGCAATTTTGAGTTGGGAAAGACGATAGGATGTGTAAAAAAAAATGGTATTTTTGGGCTTAAAATTCACTTTTAACTGTTTGTGAACCGATTTTTGTGAACCGGTGCTTAAGCGCGGGTAAGTGGCACTTAGGCGTTAGTGCACAATTTTTAAAATTTTTAATTGTAAGTAAAATGCACTATTAGCCTAAGTAAACCGCCCCTAAATGGTCTCATAGCACTTCAATGACTATTTTTACTTCCTATAACTCTCCTCTATCTCAAAATTCTCCATAATAATTAATTCAATTCGAGGCTAAAAATAACACAAACTTCATTAAAAATAAACTTATATTAATTCACAAACAAGTACAAACACATTTAACACTTAGTTCTCTCTCCAAATAGTCTTGGATAAGAAAATTTTCCTAAGTACAAAACCAAGTACAAACACATTTAACACTTAGTTCTCTTTCCAAATAGTCTTGGATGAGAAAATTTTCAAACACATTTAAAACTTAGTTCTCTCTCCAAATAGTCTTGGATGAGAAAATTTTCCTAAGTAGACATTTAACACTTAGTTCTTCTCTCCAAATAGTCTTGGATGAGAAAATTTTCCTAAGTATAAAACACTTAACACACACTCTCTCTAAATAGTCTTAGATGAGAAAATTTTCCTAAGTACAAAACACTTAACACACATTTTATAATTAAACACATAAGTGACACAAATACTAAACATAATACATAAACACTAATACACTTAAAACATGACTCCAAACACATAATTTCAAACACTTAACATAATGCCACTCTTCATTAGAACGAACAAATACTTGTCTTTCAGTAGTCTCTCTAGGAATATAGAGTTGATAAAACAGACGGTGGTGACGAGCTCTAATACTATCATCTTCGATCCACTTTTGCTTAAGGAACATCACCTTATTCTTCGATCCACTTTTGCTTAAGGAACATCGCCTTATTCGCTTCCTCTACATAATTGGTATGGCTGAATTGCATCCTAAGTTGCCACGCAATATGTTCTAGATGAGCATGCAATTCAATCACCTAAGTCTCTAATACAGATATAGTATTCTCCATCTTGTTGATCTTCTCAGATATCCCTTCAATACTAACGGTTAAGAAACCGTTATACATCTCCTGTGCACTTTGACTAATGAACTTCTTCTTCATGGCTTCTTCCTTCTTCTTTGAATCCATCTCCCATGAAGACATTTCTCTAAATCTCTCTCTTTCTTAGACTTTTAGGGCTAAAAATAATCAGGGGTGAAATTCCTTCACAAACCCGTTCTATTTATAGGCCTAATTCCCCCTCATAACTTCTAGACATGACTAGAAACTGCCAAGACACGTTTATTCCAACTAAATTGCAGTTATACCTTCTAGAAATCAAAATTTTCACATGTGATTAAACCACCGTGCTTAAACGTCGGATCTAGTGCTTAAGCGTCAGTGCACATTTTTGCACCAGTCAACTTAAGGTCCAAATTCTCATTTTAACATGTCTAGGTCACTAAATAAAGTCTAAAAATCATTACTAGCACATAATAAACTAAAAAGTACTACCCTAAATTTCTTAATCATACTCAAAACAACAATCAAAGAAAAAACACAATCATAACTATGGGTTGCCTCCCACAAAGCGCTTGGTTTTACGTCGTCAGCTTGACGTAACTAGTGCTCATTCTGGTTAACCCAACATCAATCCATCATTATATTTATGGTGATCCCCTATATAATAAGGTTTCAGTCTATGTCCATTCACTTTAAAAATTTTCTCAGAATTAGGATCTTTAAAATCCACAGCTCCACAAGGATAAACTTTTATCACAACAAATGGGCCCATCCACATGGACTTATGTTTGTCTGGAAATAATCTTAACTTTGCATTACATAGCAAAACTTGTTGCTCTGGCTGAAAATTTTTAGTAAGAATCTTTCGATCATTNATTTTCGTGCAACGCTAAGACGATAATCCATTACTCTACCGCCGCGAATTTTCTAGCACGCATCAATACTATTTCTAATTATCATCCTAATGCAGAATAAGAAACAAGACTATCTATTAATTTTTAGTGAAAAAAGAAAATGACGGTGCACTGCTATTCTTATTCTCTCTCTCTATTGTGGGAGAAATAAGGAGTGCATAATGGTACTGATTTTAACCAACTTTCTACCATAAAAGTTAATACAGAAAATATAAGGCTTTGTTTCATCTGAGAAATGAGCTTTTAAATTTTAAAGTAGAAAAATTAATGTCGCCTGAAACGAAGCTCAAATAAATTTTTATCTTTCTTTGTATTTTCTTGGGCATTTCCAAAACATCACAGTTCCTATGTATTTACCTATCTAATGACTATATTTTATTTTTTACATTTATAACATTCAAATCTTTTATTATTGCAAACTTTTTAAAGTGGAATACAGTTATTTCATGCATAAACAAAATGATAAATATTCAAATTAAAGTTTAGGTATAAATATAAATCTTATATTTTTCACGTATTAATTTTATTACCATTTTTACCTTGTATTTTTATATTTATACTAAAAATGCTATGAATAAACAAACTTTATTCTCAATTGGGAAAAAATGTCAATTTATAGTTACAGAAAGAATTGCGTTATGACATAAGATTTTTGGAAAAGACATAGAAGTAGATCCAACAAAAAATTAAATTATTGCTGAATTACCATCTCCTACTTATTGTAAGAGGAATTAGAAGTTATCTGAGATATGATGGTTTCTACAGACGTTATATCAAAAACTTTTCAAAAATTTCTAGACCTTTGTGTCATCTTTTGGAAAAAGACACTAACTTCGATCTTAATGAGGAATGATCGATTCAAATTATTAAAAAAAATAATCACTGCACCTATTATTGTTTCACCCGATTGGGAAAAACCCTTTAAATTAATATGCAATGCTTGTGATTATGCTATAGGGGTTGTTTTAGGACAAAGATATGATAAAATTTTTAAATTATATACTATACTAGTGAAACTTTTAATGAAGCTGAAATTAATTACACTACTACTGAAAATGAATTATTAGCTATAATGTTTGCTTTTGATAAATTTAGACGTTATCTTATTGGAGCCAAATGTATTGTGCATACGAAACACCTAAAAAATGACTACATTTTCATATATATAATATACTCATTTTTAATTATATTACACTTTAAAGGAAGATATTTTGCAAATTTTTAGTTCTACGTAAAAGAAATAGACTTGTGAAAATAATGAAGCAAAAATTGTATAATTTGGAGTCAAAATGAGCAAGGAAAAAACATCTGATCTGACACATTTCAATATGTCTTTCTATCGTTAATCTCCTTTACAATTATCACATATTTTTTAATGAAATTACACTTCAAAGAAATGTTATTTTCATGCTTATTTTACAGGTAGAACAATTTTGAGCGAAACAGAACTGAAACGGAGCTGAAACGGAGCGAAATGGGGAAAAAACGGTGGAGCTGCTTGCAGAGTGGTACTAGAAGACAGAGAAGACAGTGCCTAGCGCTTGAAATTATCACTTAGGAGCCAGAAACAGTTAAGCGAAATTTTTTTGATGATTTCGGCTTATTCTGGGATGTTCTGGAAAATTCTAAACAACTTCAATGATCCAAGGAGTGGTTCAATGAATCTGGACACTTGGAAAGAATTTTGGATGAAATTGTGTTTCTTTTGAAGTGAAGCAGTGTATCTCTTGGAGTGAAGAGATGTGTCTTTTGGGAAAAAGAGGTGTTTAGTGTCTCTTTAAAAAGAGAGGCTTGACGCCTCTCATGAGGAGTATAAAGGTGGATTTTTAGAGAGTTTTTGCATGAGTGTAGAAAGGAATGCTGAGAGATCTTATAATAGAAGTATAAATGTAGATTCTTTCTTTTTTGTGAGAGCATGGAGAGCAGATTTTGAGAGAATTTGTAAGGAATTGTACTAACATTGCATGAATAAGCGATAGACTTTGTGGTAGAGACCTTCATCTTTATTTCAAGGAGAAAAAACTAAGTATTGTGTTCTTTATTATCTTATGATTTTGTAAACACTTATCTAGTGAATTTTCTTTGTTGTAATGAAGTTTTCTGTGGTGTTTTCTTCGTGCTTTGTGAGTAGTTTTTCTTACTCATTCTTCTTGTTAGGAATAATGGCATGAGTAGATTATGTCATTGTTTTCATTTTACTTTTATTTTACAATAAGTAGGATTCATGTTTAGGATTTTGGGATGCATGTTAGAATATGTTTTGATTATAAATGTGATTGTTTTTACTTTAGCTTCATTTACATTGCAATTTAGGTCTGTTATGATGTTAAAATTTGTTGTAACTGCACTCAGATTCGAGAGGGCGGTGTAATTCTCAACAAAGTTAAACTGCATTTGATTTTATAGATGAGAATGTAGTCCACAGGATTGAGTGCAAATAAATAGAGAAATAAGCTTTCATGAGTGCTGAATTGATGATTTTAGGGTGACAGACTAAAATCACTAATTTGGTCCAGATCTTTGAAAACTAAAGCGAGATGTTAACCCTCAGTTGAGGGGAACGTGAGAATTTTGAAGTGAGAGCCAGTATTTTTTTAGCCTAACCACAAATTTAGGGACCAAACTCTGGATTAACATATGTTCTTTGTCGCTCATAAAGAAGATAAATAATAAAATTGCTTCTATTTGGCACATTATAATATTTAATGTAATTGAATGCAATCATAAGGAAATATTTGTTTATGAGAGTAAATTGGTTGTTTCTAGGGTGACAGGCTAGTTTTTATCAATTTTGCTCCTAGTGTCAATGGTGATATTGAATTCTATGTATCTCATTCCTAAACATTATCTAATTCACTACAAAAGAATAATAGTTTTTAACATCTCAAAAATTCTTTAAACCAATTCATGTAGAAACTGTTATCTTTAGATTTAATAATTTCATTTAGGAATAATTGTTAGATCTTAGATTTAATATTTTCATTTAGGATTAGTTAAAAATCACTAAAATTGAAATTCCAAAATAAGACCTAATAGTGGTAAACTATAATTAGATTAAGTGATTTCTTACCTCGCTTCTCAGTGGGATGATACTGGGGTTTTTGAAGAAAATCCTATGTTACTTGAAATGATAAGTACACTTGCATAGAACCCCTAGTATGAGAACAATTTTTTATATTTTATAACATTTCAATTTTGTACCCTAGCCGCTAAATATAAATTGGGTCAAGTTTTTGGCCATATTTTAGAAGCTAAATTACCGTGTAATTACCAACCGGGTCAAGTGTTTGGCTTCGTTGCCGGGAAAGCAACCGTAAGAACTTTAGAAGAATTTTAGTTAAACCTGTAAGACTTAGGTTTGAAAATTATAATATTATTATCTAGTGTGTTTGTGTGTGTTTTTTAAAGAAAATCCAAAATACTAAAAATATTTTTTATTTCTGTCTTATTAGTAAGTCTTTAAATTTTTATGTACAGTTCAAGAGCAGCAGACCTTGAATTTTATGATCCAGATTTGGAGAGAACTTTTAGGAGGATTATGAATCAGAAAAGACTCCATGAATTTAATGTAAAAATGACGAATCAAAAATACAATGAATATTCAGATTTAGATTATAATTGTAGTAGCTTCGAAAGAGTAAACCCCAAGAGAGTGGCAAATTTTCAAGAAGATATGCTTACTATTTTAACTTCTCAGATTGCAAATATTGCAAGGAATTTAGATCAATATGTAGAAAGTTATCCTCAAGGGCCCCCAAATATTGAGGAAAATTTATTTGAACAATTGATTGAGCTAACTCTTTTGAAATTATCCATGAGATAAACAATCCTTATTCCGAGTATTACAACCCAAGTTGGGAAAATTATTAAAACTTTAACTGGAATAATAATTTTGGAAGAGAAAACCAATTTTGGGAAGAAAATCAATTTAATCAGACATGTAATTAGAATAGTCATGGTGATTTTAACGATGAACTTTCTTTTCCTCAGAATTTTAACTTCAACTCACAAAATGAGGAGAAGGATTTATTAAAAAAAGCTTATTATTCAAATGCTGAGTGAGCTAGAGAGTCAAGCGGTCGCTGTTAGGAATATGAAAAATCGACTGGAGCAGAGTATTACAGCAAATAACAATTATCCTCCAAAGATTTTACTTAGTGACCCTGAGATAGACCTTAAGGAAGACAACAACGAGCAAGATAAAGATATCGAACAAAGAATTAGAAGTGAATTGAAGGATATATTTCAAAAGAACATTGAGTTGAGAAATGAGGATAAAGAGATTGAAAAAATAATGAAAGAAATTCCTAAGGAATTAGAAAAACCTATTTCCCTAACTAAGATAAATATAGAATGACCACCTCTACCATTTATTCAGTACCAATGGAAAGAATTAGAAGATAACTTTAGACAAAAGAATATCCCACTGGAATTTGATCAAGAATCTGAATTATCTAAAGAAAACTTGATCCAAATTTTGGGAGATATTGAATTATCATATAGAGAACCATTTCTTATAAATTTTAAGGATGATACTAATATGAAAATTGAAAAAAATCATTAACTGAACATTGGATCTTGATATAGACTTGAGAAACAATAATTTAATCAAAATGAAAATAAAAACCTGATAGAAAAATTTAAATTTGAGGATTTTGTAGGAATCCCTAGATCCAGAAAAGAGTGGACAATTAACCAAGGATTAATTAAATGGAATTTTGCTCCAGAAGGAATCATTTGTTGAGCTGGTGATATTAAACCAAGCGCTTCATGGGAGGCAACCCATGACTATCAGTCTTGTTTGATTTAGTATGATCATGAGTTGCGATTGTTTGTGTTGTATTATGTTTTCTTTTGTGTGGATTGATTAGTTTGATTGATGAGCTTCATGGGAGGCAACCCATGGCTATCAGTCTTGTTTGATTTAGTATGATCATGAGTTGCGATTGTTTGTGTTGTATTATGTTTTCTTTTGTGTGGATTGATTAGTTTGATTGATGATTGGTGGATGTTTGGATTGTTAGTAGTTTGATTTAACCTTTGTGTATGTCATGAGGGAGGTGATTCCTTAACTTCTTGTTATGGCTAGACTTTTATATTCTCTTTTAGTAGTTGGAATAACAAATCCACTTCGACTGGGGTCTTAATCAAACTTGAGTTTTACAAGGGACATCATGAATTTGAACTGCGACAGTTCCATCTAGATTTTGTTACTTCTTTTCTTTGACTTAGTTTTCATTCAGTAGGGTCGCAAAACATGTGGATGATTTACACTATCCTTATAACTGTTAGAGGTGCTTAATTAAAAGGATAAGGTGATGCCTGAGTTTGGTGCACATGAAACAATACATCAGGGGTAATTGTATCATGGGATTATACTCTATAAAATCATTCAAAAGTATTAATATATATGTGTAGTGATTCCGTTAGAAATTTGAAGTAAGGTAGTGAGATGTGATGATTTAAATGATGAATTAACCTCATTTTGCATGTGTGTTGTGTTTATATTTTATGATTGTTTTTGTGTTACAACTTTAAATAGGACTTGAAGAACATTTTTATATTCTTATGTTGATACCTGTCATGCTAGTTAGACTTTTGTTTAGTCAAATTTTATTCTGGCATGTTTAGTTTATATTTCCTTTCTGCTACATCTTTTCTATCCCGATGAATACTTGTAGATGTTTTTGATAGAGATTTGTGATAGATTGAATTTCTGAACTTTTTTTCTTCTTCTTATATTATCTGTAGTGAATGCTATACATGTTAAAAATCAAGTTTAGGGCTAGAAAGAAAAATATATTTTAAAGTTAGTATACTTCATTTTAGTTTAATATTATTGTAAGTATGATTTAGGCTAGATTTATTTTCTCTTGCAGCCATTCTATCTTGATTAAGCATGTATACGAATTTAATAGGATGTTGTAGTATCTAGTAGATTCAACTTATACTTTTTATTCCTGCTACATTTTATGGAATTGATTGAAAAATATTTAAAAAAGTATAGGGGGATGATGAAAAAAATAACTTTCAAAGTTAAAATTTATCTGTCCTCAGTAGCCTGTATTGAATTTGATATAACTTTTAAAATGAAATATGATATGTGGTGTTATCTTTAGGATACTAAACTTTTGAATTTTAGAAATGATACAGGGGAACTTAGTAGAAAAGTTAGTAAAAAGAATGAAACTAAAGTTAAGATGTTTNGAAAAGTTTTTAATATATCACCTGTAGAATCCAGCATGTCCTAAAAAACTCCTAATTTCCCTTACATTTTTTATAGAAGGTAAATTAGTAATCACTTGAATTTTAGCAGGATCTACTTCCATACCGTTTTCTGATATTTGATGACCTAATACAATTCCTCCTACTACTATAAATTGGCATTTTTTCCAGTTAAGGAATAAATTTGTTTCTTCACAGTGCTTAAGAACTTTAGATAAATGTTCTAAACATGAGTCAAATGAAGTTCCAAATCACTGAAAAGAAATGAAGTTCCAAACACTGAAAAGTCATCCATGAATACTTCAATCCCTTTTTCAATTAAATTCTAAATTTGTTTCTTCACAGCGCTTAAGAACTTTAGATAAATGATCTAAACATGAGTCAAATGATTTCCAAATCACTGAAAAGCTTAAGAACTTCAGTGTTCTAAACATGAGTCAAATGAAGTTCCAAACACTGAAAAGTCATCCATAAAGACTTCAATTCCTTTTTCAATTAAATCACAAAACAATTGCTATCATACATCTTTGAAATGTAGTAAGAGCATTACATAAACCAAAGGGCATTCTTCTAAAAGCAAAATTACCGTAAGGATTGGTAAATGTTGTTTTCTCTTGATCCTCAGGATATATTTGAATTTGGTGATAACTGGTATATCCATTCAGAGAACAAAATTAATTATGCCCAGTTAGTATATCCAACATTTGATCTAGAAAGGGTAATGAAAAATGATCTTTCGTAGTTGCAAGATTTTATTTTGTATAATCAATACATATTCACCACCCTATAACTTTTCTAGTAGGTATTAACTTATTAGCTCATTCACAGTTACAGTTACTCCTCATTTCTTAGGAACACAGTGAATTGGACTAACCCATGCACTATCTGAAATAGGGCAGAGAATTTCAGAATCTAACCACTTTAAAATTTCTTTCTTAACAACATCTTTCATAATAGGATTTAATCTCCTTTGTGGATCAGCCCTGGGTTTGCAGTTTTCTTCCAGATTAATTTGATGCATACAAATTGAAGGATTGATTTCTGTAATATCAGCAATTGTCCATCCGAAAGTTTTCTTAAAATTTTTCAGAATTTTCATTAGCTTTTCTTCTTTTTCCTTTGTTAATTTCGAGGAAATTATAACAGGTAAAGTAGAGGAATCTCCTAAAAAGGCATATTTTAAATGTTCAGGAAGTAATTTTAACTAAGTTTTAGAGGTTTTTCAATAGATGGACAAAATGATTTGTCTTTGTCTCTCGTGTCCAAAATTTCAAAACTTTCTTGCACATAACTTGAATCTTCCTTAAAAAGGTTTACACATTGATCTAATCCCTCTCCTTGCTCGTGTTCCAAATCTTTTTCTTCAGATTTTTCTTCATTAGTAGTCTTGAAATAGCATTCGCTCAGATATCTTGTAACATACATCCTATAGCATTCATCATCTTTACCTTTTGCAGGGTATTTCATTAATTTTGAAATGTTAAAAGTAACAATTTGATCATTGACACGCATTGTTAATTCTCCTTTCTACACATCTATCATCACTCTTCCTGTGGCTGGGAAAAGGTCTCCCTAAAATGATAGGTATCTCTTTATCTTCCTCCATATCTAGCACCATAAAATCAACAGGAAAAATAAATTGATCAACTTTCACTAGAAAATCTTCTATAACTCCTTTAGTAGAGGTTATTAAACAATCTGCTAACTACAGAGTTACAGTAGTATGGGTTATTTCTCCTAATCCCTATCTTTTAAATATTGATTACGGCATAAGGTTAATGCTCGCACCTAAATCACATAAAGCTTTCTCATAAAATCTGTCTCCTATTGCACATGGAATTATAAAGTTATCAAGATCTTTAAGCTTTTCAGAAAGTTTCTTCTGAATTATAGCACTGCACTCCTCACTAAGTGCAACAGTCTCTTTATCTTAAAACTTCCTTTTTCTGTTGAGAATATCCTTCATAAACTTTACATAGTTTGGCATTTGTTCTAAGGCTTCAGTAAATATTGATTTTAAGCTTCTTAAATATTTCTAGAAATTTTTAAAATTGCTTATCCAACTTATGTTGTTGAAGTATCTAAGTAAATGGAGGTGGTGGTTTTTCTAAATTAATTTTCGGCAAAGAAATAGTCTTCCAAAATCTTTCTATAAAATTGGTGTCATCTAAAACACCATCGTATTTAAATGTAGCACACAATTCTAGAAAATTGGTAAGATGTAAATTTGGATCTTTAGTTGGTGATCCCCCAAACTGATTATTTGATATTATTTGGATAGCAGCAGGTTTAAGCTCAAATGAATTAGCCACTACAGTAGGGTTTTGAATACTACAATGAAGTTCATCTACGGTAAGGTTGACATAATCTCTTAAAGGTTTAAATTATTGATGAATTTTAGCATTTTGATTATTTTGGTTTACTATTTCTGTAATTTTTTTTTTAATTTTTTTTTTTTGTTTTTCTGATTTTTCTAATAGTTCTTTCTAATTCAGAATTGTAAGGCACTAGTTCTTCAGAACCTTACACTAACATAAAATAAAATAAAATAAAACATATAAAATAAGATATAATATTTAAAGTTTAAATAATACTTTCCAAAAATAAAAATTTACTTAGTTTTCTTCCCCTGCAACGGTGCCAAAAACTTGATCCCTTGATACTTAATGCTTATGCACAGTATAGCAATAGTTCTGATGGTATTTTTTACTTATGTTTCCTTATTTTGCAATAAAACCAAAAACTTGATCCTAAAGAAAAAAAGAATTTAACTTTTTAATTTATATATAATTATATTGGGATACTACGCAAGTATATGTATCGTTACCAAGTAATATAGGACTTTTTTATTAAAACCTGAATATCGAACCCACAAGAAAGATTATACAATATGCACTTTTTAGAAAGTTTTTTCTATTTTTAAAAAGATAATTATTTAAACTAAAAATGATTTTTGCTGGAATTTCAAATGTAAATATTTTTGGTATTTTTGATATTTTATCGAAACATAACAATTTAAAAAGATAACTAAAGTTTTTGTAGAAGAAAAGTACTTAATATGAAAATATCTTTCTTCTTATCATGAATTAGTAATAAGTATAGGAGTTCTGTTGTGGAAGTATGCAAATTGTGCTGTGTCAAATAGGAGCAATTATATTTTTTACCCTTACTAGAGATGCTATAAAGAATGTTAGATAATTTAAAGTTTGAATAGTTCTGAAGACCAGCTAGGCACGGAAGATACTAGCTCTCACTCTAGAGTTTTCTCGATTCCCTCCACCTGGGGACTAACATTCTTGTATCATAACCTAAAACAATAAACCAAGTTGGGGCTTTAGCATGTCACTTTAAAGTCCTCTAAGTTGTTGACCTCACTTTTGGTTGAGGTCTAGAAATTTCTTTAGTAGCCTAGGTCTAGCCATAGGACTTTCCTATTGACTAGTCTTAGAAAATTAGAAGAGGTACCCCACCATTAGAAATTCAAAACTCTTCTTTTTACTCAATTTGAAATTCCATATATTGATCTTAATCTCTAGCATTTAGTAGGTAAGATCATTATAAGAGAATTCAAGAAGAATCCCTATAGGATTACTTGGCTTTAGGGT